>VDFB02303005.1:0-105531 GCA_007258455.2 Sequoia sempervirens | reverse complement strand
TTATAAGCATTCATTATTGTACTTTATAATCATCTAGGTATTCAATTCAATACAATTCAGACTAATTCATTGCACATACAGTTGTTTTTCTAGATCAATCATTCTCTCTTGGTTGCACAGAAAATCAGTTGCTTTGATCTCTCATTTGTAATAAGCATTTTGGTTGCAAGTGATTTCAAGGAACTGTGGGGTTCACTATCAACTCCAACAAATAGGAATAGGGCAACATTTAAAACCATCAAATTATTGGGACCTTTTTCCATACCCAATTATTTCAGCATTTTTAAGGGCATGATTTTTGTTACACCCCAATTGAGTAATTACTATTTACTATTACTATGTAGGTGAAATGTGAATTCAGTGGATGAATAAATTATACTTGTACTTTTTTATCACTGCTTTATGAATGAATGTCATCTAATTTAATGTTATATGAAGGAACACATTTATGTGATTGGATTAATATTGAATTGATATTCTAACTTTGGAGATGTATTATGTATACTGCATATTTTGTGAACAACTGACTACCACGACCATGTGTTAGTGAATGCATGTATATGTTCAATTCCTCCAGGCGGAGGGGAAGTATCACTCAGGAGAAGTTCTTGGTCAGGTAACCAGTAATGCAACCTATTTGAGCTTACACACACACCACAGTAGTATAATTGAGTCAGGTTCTTAAGTGGGAAATTGGTAAGTCGTCCTTAGTCAACATGTCTACATTAGTAAGAGTCTTGTTTACATTTGAGTGCATTATTGGGTGATGTTTATCTATTTGAGCTTGAGAGTTATTTCCTTGTTACTATGCTTGTATTGATATGTGAAACATATGAGGAATGTGTATGTGTACACACATGCATGACGATGATAGATTATACACAAGAAGGAACGTGTACATGAGGGTACATAGGTAGACATACCTATGCACACTCATACACGAGTTGCTTATGCACATGGAACTATTTGATGGATCTCACAATATGTATATGTATATGTATAGATATGTCGCTCATAGGCTCATATCAATACCATAGTAATTGTATGTGATTTTGGTGTATGAATTGAATGTGTGTGTATATATATAATGTATATGCATATATCCATATACGCATATGGTGGAAAATGGACATGCCCATACAAATCTATCGATACATTTATACATACATATACATGTACATAGAGGCATATATATATATATATGTATATACACACACACAACCGATATATTAATATAACAATGTGATTGCTATTTTGATGTATTCATTTGTATATCGATTATATATACATGCTTTATTGACATATGATAAGTATGGATATATATTAACATATACATATATACATATAAGTATATATATATTTATGTGTGTTAATATATATATATATATAAATATATATATATGTAAGTATATAAATACGTATATGTTATATATATGATTTTAAATGATATTTGCTTTGAGATCGACTATGTAAAGCAATGATTATTAGCCGATTTAAATGCTATATACATATGGCTTTGAAGTCGATTAGCTTTAACAACTTAGAGGCTGATTTATTAAACTAAACCAAGGCCGAACTATGAGATAGTGATAACTATATTCTTTAACCGCATAATACTCTTGTTGTCTGCGAAAGGAGAGTTTATAATCTGCAAACATTAAGTAGTCATTAAGTCGATGAGTGATAATAGAATAAGTCGATGCCTCTTTTATGGAAGTCGCGGACTTAGTAAACTAAATTGCATGCTTATTTGCAGTGACCAACATCTGTAAAATCCTATACACATATCAACGAATTTTTCAAACCGATTTAATGAATGAATCAACTCATATTATGACTTAGTCGATATGAGTTTGGTGTTGCAAATATTATGTTGACTGTTTCAAAAGTAAAGGAAATCACACTAACTTAGTATATGGGTATGAAGCCTTGGTGCCACCTTTGAATCCTTAAACTTGTAGATGTCCATTTGAAATTGCAGACTAAATTCTACCATGTGGATATTTGAATTACTCTCTAAGTGTTTT
Source organism: Sequoia sempervirens (assembly GCA_007258455.2). NCBI lineage: Eukaryota > Viridiplantae > Streptophyta > Pinopsida > Cupressales > Cupressaceae > Sequoia > Sequoia sempervirens. Next base: position 103,504 of record VDFB02303005.1, on the reverse strand, counting down.
CGATCGAGAGGGTCGACCTGTAGTTTTTTAAGTTGAGTATGTGCTTTCTTGTTTACCACCTTTTAGCTGAGTTAGATGTGTTGTTGTGCATGCATTTTGCTGTCAAAGTTCATGCCCATTTTGTAGGTTGCATAGTTACCTGGTTGATGTATAAATAGAGTAAGTTCTTTTTTTGGACTCATTCCTTATAAAAGTTTACGCATTCTTCTATGCATTATTTCTTGAGCAAGTTCTACATTTTATATACATTTCAATCTGTAATATTCTGCCAAGTACAGTGGGGGAGAGCTTGGAGTTTTAGAGAAAGTTTATTATTATTGTTGAGAGAAGTATTTGCCAACTTGAGAGACAGTGGTTATTGAGTCTTTGTTGAAGGATTGATACCAGGCTAGTTGCTGATTTGGAAGTGTGACTGCATCCAATTAGTTGGAAAGCCTATCACAGGCATGAGGAAATTGTTCCCTCATTTGCATTAGTGTTGAATGATTTGTTTTTTGACTGTTTAAACTAGTCTTTATAATTACTTGCATATAGGGAAAAGTAATGTCTTCTTTGAAAGAAAAGTAGAAACTATTTTACTCTATTTGTGTAATGTTTGTAATTACTCCATGATAGGAGAGACTGTTTGTCATAGGTATTGTTATTATACTTGATATGATTAAACATGGGTAAGAGGGAATGTTTGTCGTAGGTATTATTATTATACTAGATATGATCAAACATATACAAGCTTGAGGAACACTCTTAGCTAGATATTTAATTATGATAGATGGCTAGTAGGTTACTCTTGGGGTTGTTATTTAGTGAAGGGACGGAACTAGTGGGATTGTCACCCAGTGAAGGGAGGGAACTAGTACTTTGCTTTATGAGTTGTGCTTAGGTTGTTTAAGAGATAGGTTATCCTGGGGAGTAGCTTTCCCATGGAGAGGGATTGCCTAAGCATAGATATAATGGCCTTAAGTCAAAACGAACTTGTTATAGTGTAAGTGAATGGTCGACCATTGCTTGATTATACTGAGTGAGAACACTTTGGCCAAAGTAGTGTGATGGCCCTAGGCTCCACTGTCAGTTCACTATGTCTATTTAAATTCATGAAGGCTACCTATTATAGGTTATAAATCCTAGTCATGTAGGGCACAACACTAAGCTCAGAGTGGTATGTCATACGAGGTTACCCAACCAATACCTTCGTTGAAGGGTAGTGCCATCTATCATTGATAGACGTGCGGGGGAACACATATGAGTCTGTGGTTGGCGGAAAAGTACTTGAGTGATGCTTCTCCTCCTTAGCAAGCAACAAAAGACAGAGGTTTTGAAAGGTGGATTCCTGGATCATCTATATCTTATGCTATAAAGCTCGAAGGAGCTATGTATGTAGTTTTTGAACTTTCTTGGAATATTGTACTTTGTAAAATATTGTAATGGAATGAAAATCCTTATTGTATGTTGCATAGCATCTTTGTTCATATATTCTCAATAAATAAAGGAATTTTTTTTATTGCAATGGCTTATTACATAGTTTATTTTACTCGCACAATGAAAACTTAGGAAATTTACTTCAGTGAACGTTTGGCATATTACATGTGGTATCGGAGCTACTAGGCTTAGCTCCGGAACCTATGAGCTCATCATTCTTTCCATTCAACATTATCTAATGTTGTGAATTCTTGTGCTAGGATGGTGCATCTTAGATTAACGGCTCAAAAATTAGTAATCGAAAATGAGTGCTACCTAGAGGCCAAGAAGGAAAGAGAAGCCATCGGTAAAACAATAGAGGGAACCAACTACAACAATGTTGTCTTGTTGAGTGACACCAAAACCTTTAGTCACACACTTTCTCGGATTAGTGTGTGAAGAGGAATATGAAAATGGAGGCTATGTACAACAATCTACCTTCCATCTCACCAAAAAAGTCTGAGTCATTATCACTTTCCAAGGATGTTCCTTTAGAAGGAAGCGTCAATTCGGCATTCATCTTTAGGGACCCTAGAGTTCTTCCAATGGAAGAAGTAATAGTAATTTCCTCGAGTAACGAGTATGAGGGATATGTACCTCGAGATCAACCAAACGAGAAATGGTCTCATGAACAAATGTCTATGAAAAGGGTAGACTATATTGTTGATGAAAACCATATTGGCACTGAAACTCGTAACTATGTATCCAATGATAAATTTGAAGGCTACTATCCATTTTGGGATAGGTATGAAAAATTAAGGGATGAACAAAAAGATAGAGATGAGTAACAATCTCAGTCTATAGGATATACTCCATTAAGTTATGTGTTAGAGAGTGAATTTGAGGGATACTCTCCACTCGACTATCTAAATAGCTGCTCCATGTAATCAAAGGATATTGAAATCCTTATGAAATGAATAAAATTATTTGTTTATCAAAAGCGTGTGCTTAATCTTATGTGGAATTCGTTATGTGTGTATGAATGCCATTTCTAATGTTTTCCATAAGATAGTTGATAACGTAATTTAGTCTAACATGGATAAATATTCAGGTAAAAATCGATCTTGTGAAGATGGTGAGGACATGAGCCAATCCTAGCAGTAGCCAAGAAGTCGGGCAAGGACCAACAAGAATTGAAGCTAGGCTTGACCAAATTATGGCAAGGTTAGATAACCTTCAACAAGAAAGGGCACAAGCTAGGGTTGAGAAAGAGGTTCTTGTTAATGAGAATGAAGGTGAAAACTCTTCTCATGGGAATGACGAAACCCATGATCACAAAAAAGAAAGATCACCAACACCATATGTGGAAAGAAATAAGAAGCATATGGCTTCCGAACTTTCTAAGGATATGAAAAAGATTGTTCCACCCAAGTTTGGGGGAAGCACCAATGGTGATGAAGCTGAGGCATGGCTTGTTCAAATGGAAAAGTATTTTGAAATCCAAAATTACACTGAGACCACTAAAGCCGCTTGGGGTGCATACCAGTTAACTAGAGAAGCCTCTACCTGGTGGATGAATAAAAAGTTGGAACTCAATATCAACTCATGGAAGCTGACATGGGGGGAATTTGTTGAAATTTTCCGCTTGAGCAATGGTTGCCTCAACCATACTATGACCAAAAACTCACGGACTTCCAGAGTTTGAAGCAAGGAAATATGTCGGTCAACGAGTATTCAGAGAAGTTTACCCAACTTTTGAGTTATGTTCCTATATATCCTAAGGACGAACGTTTCTGTATAAGGAAATTTATAATGGGACTTAACAATCAAATTGGAGGAGAAGTGGATATGCATGGTCCTACAACTATGGATCTTGTATATGAAAAGGAAATTAAGCAAGAGCAAAAGCTTAGGGATTCTTGACAAGCCAACTCCAAAGAAGATGGAGGTTGTGCAAAATCTACCTATGGGGAAAAAGGTAACTGTAATAGTGGAAAATAATCGAGAAGGGAGCGAAGAAGGAATGTTTCCAACCGTGGAGATACCAACAATGCTGATGGAAACGCTAGTAGATTTGGAGAACCCACGAAGAAGAAGGTACCATTTATAGAAAGTTATACTTGTGGGGGAGACCATTTTGCTAAAGACTGTCTCAGTAAGCCTTCTGGCAACCCACTACCTACTTAATGGGAAATGTTCCAATAAAGGATACATGTAGCAGTGGATGACCGCCAAGCAGAGTATCAGGAAACTCCCATTGAAACTCCCGATATTTTGTTTGGTTTACCAATTTTAGTTCTTATTGATATTGGTGCAACTGAAAATTTCATTTCACCTAGAACAACTATGCAATTATCTAGAAAGGTTGGACACATGGCAACGTCTTGGGATGTAGAGTATGTAAACTAGACAAGAGCAAAGGTGGAACAATGTTTGTTTGAGGATAGGATAGAGTTACGTTGTTTGTCTACTGAAGTTAACCTATATGTCGCACCTTTAGGATTCTATGATGTAATCTTAGGTATGAATTGGTTGTGGAGACATAGGGCTAAGGTAGATTGCCATGCGAAAACCATTGAATGCCTAGATGATTTTGGTAACTAAGTGAAGTTCCAAGTGATGCCTAGAGAAGTCAAGATTCATCAAATCTCGGAAATGCAACTAGTATGGTCTAAGAAGAAAGGGTACAAACTCTTTGTCGTTAAGATTGAAGAACTTGAAGAAAATCTTGATAACTTGGATTCCCAGAGCTTCCAAGAGATGAAAGATGATGAAATAGATGACACTGGAATGTTGGACATGGAAATGTATCTTATATTGAGAAAAAAATTTAATGTGTTTCTAGATGAGTTACCTGGATTACTACCAAAGAGGATATTTGATTTCTCTATAGATATAATTTCAGGGTCTGAACCTATTTCCGAGGTGCCCTATAGGATGACAACAACTGAGCTAATGGAGCTTAAGGCACAGTTAGATGAACTATTATCAAAAGATTTGATTAGACCAAGTGTTTCACCTTGGGGAGCACTAGTTATTTTTGTGAAAAAGAAGGATGGAACTTTGCATTTGTCCATCGACTATTGTATGCTTAACAAAGCCATAGTCAAAAACAAGTATTTGTTGCCACACATTGATGATCCTTTCGATCAAATGAGAGAAGCTTCCATATTCTCGAAAATAGATCTGAGATCTAGATATCACCAGCTGAGAATTAGAGATGAAGATATCTTTAAGAATGCATTCAGAACCAGATATGAATTCACAATTTTACCTTTTGGGTTAACAAATGCACCTGCCGCATTTATGAATCTGACGAATAGTGTATTTAGAGATTTCCTAGATAAATTTGTCTTGGTTTTTCTAGATGACATCCTGATTTATTCTAAGGATGAGGAAGATCAATGTAGACATTTAGAGATAGTCCTACAACAGTTAAGAGAACACAAGTTATATGGTAAACTATCTAAGTGCACTTTCTTCCAAAGGAGGGTGCATTATCTAGGGCATGTGATCTCAGCGGATAGAATCTTTGTAGATCCAGCCAAGATCAAAGCCATACTTGAGTGGCCAGTACCCAAGAATGTGTTTGAGGTAAGAATTTTTTATGGGTCTAGCTAGGTACTATAGCAAGTTTGTTGTGAACTTTTCCAAGATTATTTTTCCAATTACTTTTTTACAGAGAAAAGGGAAGAAATTTGAGTGGCTGAGAAGTGTCAAGAAGCCTTTGATCTACTTAAAGAGAAGTTGACCAATGCATCGATCTTGAAAGTACCAGATCCTGAGGGTAAGTTTATGGTTATAGCAGATGCATGCGAGGAAGGTTTTGGAGGTGTGTTAATGCAAGATGGGCAAGTGATTGCTTCTAGAAAGTTGAAAACTTATGAGCAAAATTATGCATCGCATGATTTGGAGTTAGTAGTTGTGGTTCATGCATTACAAATGTGGAGGCACTACTTGTTAGGAAAACCCTTTGAATTGAAAACTAACCATAATGGGTTAAAGTACCTTTTCACTCAACCTAATCTAAATGCTAGGTAGAGAAGATGGTTGGAGTTAATAGTTGACTATGACTTTAATATCAGTTATATAAAGGGAAAGAGAATTGGGTTGCCGACGCCTTGAGTCGAAGACGTCATATTGCTTCAATAGTAACGATTCAAACCGACTTTAAGGGACAAGTGTTGCAAAAGTGCAAAGAGGATGAGTACTGCTTGCAAGTCAAGCAGGCACTTGCTAATGATCCACAAGATTCTAGGTATTAGGGTTTTCATTTTGAACCTAATGGATTACTTAGATATAAAGGTAGAATGTACATACCTGACGTAGAGGAGTTAAGGAATATGGTATGAAAAGAAGTACATGAAACACCGTACACTAGACACCCCTGGAGTGACCAAAATGATGGCGGATGTAAAGCCATTATATTTTTGGAAAGGGATGAAAGGAGATGTTACTAATTTTGTGGCTAGGTGTCTTGAATGTCAAAGGGCGAAAGTGGAGCATCATCATCCTGTAGGCTTGTTATATCCACATGACATACCAAAGAGGAAATGGAAAGTCATAAGTATGGACTTTGTGCAAGGATTGCCTATGTCAAGAAATAAGCACAATGCCATTCTTGTGGTAGTAGATAAGCTTACCAAAGTCGCACATTTTATACCTAGGAATCTAACTGATGGAGCACCTGTCATAGCAAGCAAGTTTGTGCAAGAAGTTTTAGGTTGCATGGAATTTTGGAGAAGATTATCTCAGATAGGGATGCACGAGTCACTTCTAGGTTTTGGCAAACCTTATTTTCTGCACTAGGGACTCAGTTGAATATTAGCTCAGCATATCATCCGGAAACGGATAGACAAATGAAAAGGGTGAATCAGGTATTGGAAGACCTAATGAGAATGTATTGCATGGATCAGTAGTACAAGTGGGAAGACTACTTACTCTTAGTAGAATTTTCTTACAACAATTCTTATCATTCAACGATAAAGATGGCTATGCTATTAGTCGTACGAGGTTACCCAACCAATACCTTCGTCGAAGGGTAGGGCCATCTATCATTGATAGATGTGCGGGGGACTGCATACGAGTCTTGGTGCAAAAGCACTTGAGTGATGCTTCTCCTCCTCAACAAGCAACAAAAGACCAAGGTTTTGAAAGGCGGATTCCTAGACTAGCTATATCTTATGCTATAAAGCTCGAAGGAGCTGTGTATGTAGCTTTGTACTTTCTTGGAATATTGTACTTTGTAAAATATTATAATGGAATGGAAATCCTTATTGTATGTTGTATAGCATCTTTGTTCATATATTCTCAATAAAGAAAGGAATTTTTTTATTGCAATGGCTTATTACATAATTTATTTTACTCACACAGTGAAAACTTAGGAAATTTACTTCAATGAACATTTGGCATATTACAATTTTAGTGAGAACAACAAAATTGTGACATCTAGAAAGCTATTTGACAAGAGGGTTAAAGCAAGAATTTTCAAAGGAATAGACTTTGAGGAGCTCTCATCTTTAGGAGTGTAAGCAGGTATTTTTGAGATTTTACCCTTCAGTCATATGGGTTGGAGAAGGGTTTATCATTAACCGTGGAGAAGAGGATAGAATGGTAACATGTTTTAACACACGGAAAAAAATGAGAGGTTCCCAACAATGAGCAGACTCCCCAAATTGAACAAAGCATTGAAAACAAGCCATACCTTAAAAGAATGACAAATGAGTCCATTGTATTCCTTCCTACATGCAAAGCCTTCTCTTATTGTTCTCTGCATGGTTTTACTACTCAGTGAGTTGCTGAGCACTCAACAAATAATTCCAACACCAAATTTTTGCAAGAAAAACTTGCCAAGTTGCAGTCACAAATTTTTTGTGCATTTTGGGCAAGTTGTTTGAGATTACTTGGTGAGTCCAAGTGTAGAACTTGCCATCCACAGGAATAACACACCGAGCATAGGAAAAATGTGGGAAAAACATTGATATTTGGCTTTTTAAGCCCTTTCTACCCAAGATGAAGAACCACACTAGCATTTCAACATTATTGAGCAAATTGGTAGGATTTTATAAGAAGGTATGTGTGGTCTTGAAAACCTTCATTTGGGCTTGGTGGCGGGGGCTCTGCCCCTCAATGCCGCCCTATACCACAATAGAGAACACACCAAGGCGTTGCCCCCAAACCCCATGATGGGGCGCTACCCACAAATCTCCACCAAAGTCATTTGATACATTTTGTAATTGTATTTACATAAAATTTATATTTTTTACAAAATTTAAGTTTGTTTCAAGTAGTCAAGTTCTGTCGAGTCAAATTTTTTGTCTGCTAAGTTTGAGTCAAGTCCAAAGTATACAAACTATGGTTCTTTTTATAGCTCAGGCTTAGTCCTTTTCATGAAGAAAATAAACAATCTTGTCAAAAAAAACCACAACCAACTTGCCAAAATTAGTGAGCTGAAGAAAACTGCAACCAACTTGCTGAGCACAGTGCCAAGGATGGAGAAGTCTTTATTGTGAGCAGGAGCACAGAAGCAAATTGAGAATGATTTTTTTACAATGAATAATGTTACTCCATTTCAAAAGGACCCAAATCATGGTAGAGACAAGTGCAAAGCAGAGAACATAAATGTTTACCACCACCCCAAAATCCTAACAATAATTTCCTCACAGTCGAAGATAATTAATTTGCTTGCTTTCTCAAAACACTATTTTGCCTTTAAAATTTTGAAAAAAAGGGTTGACTCTTGCTGGAATAACAATTTCATCGAGTGCTAAGAAAAGGCCCGTGAGATTTTGTGGTCCCAATCCTTATTCCTAACTATAGTGAAGCAATTGAAAGATTAGTTGGCTTTCTCACCATTATTGAGTCTGAGGCTTGCTCCAAAGCCCGACATTAGGAAGATCCGGTTTTTGCCATAAGGGGCCAAACCAAGATATTTAAACACAATTCCACAACAATTTTGTTGATGTTATGTTATGACCCAGATGAATACCTTTCCAAATTCCAAATATTTCAGCAGTGTCGTATAAGATCAGAGGCTCAAAATCCAAATAAAAATGTGTTGTGTACGAACATTCTTAAATTCATTTTAGTTTTCTAATTATATTTCATTTGGTTTTCTAACTATATTTTTCAGCATAGCAGTTTATTATGGCCCAATGAACCATGACATGATTATTAATTTCCCTCATCTTATTTTTTACTTGTTCCTTGCAAAGGTCTACTAGAACCATCTTCTTATTGACTGAGATATAGTTTGCCTCTTCCCACTACCAGATAAACTATGATGCTTGTATGTTGTCTTTGTCCAATCTCATAAGGTATTCAGACACAAGAATTAATCCTATCAACCTCACTGCTCTTTAATATTAGATCAGCCAATATAATGAAAACACTGAGTTGTTAAGCCTCTCTATTTACATTTTAAAGCTTAAGTTGGGGATAGAAAACCAGATGGTGACATGATTCTTTTACAAGCAATGCCTGCATTTAAAATCCTGTACAGTAGAACACAATGCATAGGTATTAGGAAATATATTTTATATAATGTCTAACTGCGTGGAAAGTTTGATTCTGTACTGTATCCATTTCTTCTCTATCCAGCTGAAATAGTCCTCCCATTGGACAGTAAAACAATAAGTCCTATGATGCAGTAGATATAAGAAGGTATGCTCAGCAATTACAGGAAAGTATGTACCATAATTGTGTCCAAACTGCTACTGTAATTGCAGTTAACCTTTGACAAGGAATAAGTTTATAACGTTCCATATAAATTAGAAACTTTAAAATGTTACAAATTTTGCTGAGGCATAATACAACATGACATTATGGGAGAGTGCACAAGGTCTTGATCTTCTTGATGAGAATTTTTTTGCCTAGTTCCCAAGTTCAATTGCAAATGGCATACTGCAACTAGCATGGAAAATTATGATTTTCATTTCCAGCCTTCATCACAGAAGCACAGGTGTTAACTTTAAGATCAACATTTAGGTTTCAGAGCACAAGTTTCCTCCAGTTTTTGTAGACTGTACATAAATACTAAACTAGAATAATGTTTCTTAAGAACTTCAAGGGAAGAGAGGAAGAAGATGAAAGCCACACTAGGGTGATGGGTCAACCATCTTGTCCTGCGCTAAATCTATAACTTACAACGAACAGTGATTTGTTTCCATGTGAATTTGCTGTCAAGCAAAGTGGCTGGCTTATTAATAAATTGAAACATATGTTGAGCTAGAAATGGATATGAAGCTCAGTGTGATGACCATATAAGATTAATTTCTCCGGTAGAAATAAATATATAACTCAAAATAGGAATAAGATATTTACAGTAATCCAACAGATCTTATTTCAACAAATCTCAACACCATGCCAAACCAAGAATATATTATACATGGGGTAAAATTGAAGCAAAAATCTCAATTAGCACCTTGGGATACATATAACAGACTGGCATGGTACAATTTTGAATAATCATAAATGTCATGTATTGACTCCTTGTCATCTAATGATGTCGAGCTCACTAATTATCCCAGTAATTTCTAAGCTGAGACATGTGTAACAAAAGATCGTCTCTTCCGAGGTTGCAAACACTGCTAGTCATAATCCAAGGAGGGGGCTCGTGATAGTTTTTCTTGATAAGATCTTGAAAATCTTTTATGTTTCTCTCGGGTGGTTTTAGACCACTCTTTCCTGATTTCTTTTTGTCACATTTTGTAAACACAAAAGTTAATGGAATCTGCAACACAAAATACATAGTAAGTATCAAAATTAACATCAATAAACTATTTGCAAGAAACATAAAAAGAATAATCACACTATCTAGATAAATTTCTACATACATTGTTGCGGCCAAGCCAATTAGCACAATCAAGGTCAACTTTCTGTGGTGGGACACTGGCATCAACAAGAAGCAACACGGCAACTAATGTATCTCTATTCAAAAAGTAGCCCTTTGTGAATGTGTTCCAATCAAGTCGTGCTGATTCAGGGGCATAGGCATACCTGTGAAACATTCAGATGTCCAATCAGACTGGTGAAACCAAAAAACATTCTCTATATTCCAGGATATCTCATGCAATAGAGTGACATGCTTTAGCATAGGCATACCTGTAAAACATTCAGAGGTCCATTCAGACTATGGTGAAAACCAAAAAGCATACTCCATACTCAAGGACATTGAGTGACGTGCTATAAAAATATAAAGCAAATAAACTAGACCAAGTTAGTCTATTAGTAAAGAACGAGTATATGGATCTACGGAAACAATAAGGTTCACTTGTAAAATGATCATTGGGGTTAGGTTTTAGTCCACACTGTAAATTGCTGCCAGGTTTAAGATTGCTGACAGGTTTAAGAGAATTTTACATTTCACATTTTGTATTTATAGACAAAACTTTTTCAGTCAAAAAATATAACTTTTGAACAACAGCCTTCTACGGCATACACACATCCTGATACCAATGCAATTGATTAAAGAAACCTCAGAAATTTCCATCATGATCATCTTAAGAGATGAACATAAAAAACCAAGTTCGCAAGACCATGGTACTATAAAGTCCCTGTTATTTAACTCAAAAAGAATCAGTGTCTATCAAAACCATTCAGTACGTTTATATGACAAGATTGAACCAAATGATAAACTCGGTAACTTATTTTCAGATTTTGATCTTCCAATATAAAAAAACTTAAATTGATCCTCAGATTTTGATATTTCAATATGGCTGTGTTTGTCTTCCTCCTATAATCTGATCCAGTAACATAAATTTCATAATGTGCCAAACACCATTATCCGGTGTTATTTTTTCTCAAACTTCACAGAATTTTTAAAAAGACATGACTCGTTGCTATAAACAACATACCTTGTAGTTTTACAACCATTTTTCATGAAGTGATGAGTGGCAAATGTATGTCACAAGGATGAATTCACTATTTGGTTGTCCTAAAATAGCTCAATCAGAGCAAGTAATACATCTCTAAGCAACAGCTCCGTTAAGTTTGCACCCTCCTTAAAATTTACAACTTAAATAATGCCACCAAAGACCCAAGAAGAGGCATGATCTCTTTCACAGAAGCAACTCACTTGTGCATGAATAACTTGCCAAAAGAAATTCTATGAAATGTTTACCAAAACCTTACAGAAGTAGTAGCAAATAATATTAAATCAAAGAGGAAAAAGAGAAAAGGTGGACAAAATAAATTTTGAAACGAATGGAACATGAATTTTGTCATCAAAGAGATAAGAAAAACTGCCTAAAATGCTGAAAACAACCAACAAATCTTGTAGAACCATTTTCTACAATACTCTCAATCACAGCCAACAAGCTTGGACAAAATATTTTCAAGAATAATTCATCATTTTTGTGCACAAAATGAAGTTAAAAAAATTCCTAAAAAAAATTAAATATTCAACATATGTTCAATAGTGTTCATGAATTTTTTTTACAAATTCATATTTACTAATTAATGTAACCCCATATGCTGTCCATCCTATCAATCAATCTCCTTCAAAGCCTTATAGTCAATCTCCTCAACCTCTCGTTTGGGCACATAAATGACCTTGACATCCTAGAGGCCAGGTCCGTAAATCATATATCTATCAAGTGCAAAATCTTGCAGTTAAAGACAGACTCTCCCTATAAGTCAATTTGACTCAAAAACTATGCAACTGAATCCTAAAAAAATATCACATAATTTGACATGCTACAAAAAACACTTGTTAATGAATGAGCAAAGGAGCTCTTTAATGAATGGTTCATAAGGCACAACGCTTGCTGAAGGTTTTGCAAATGAGGTAGCAAGCTAAGTGGGTTTGATCTTGATGGAAACTCCATAGTTAAGCATGGTTGAGTTGGAGTAGTAATGGAATGGATGACCTCTTAGGAAGTCCCAATGCTTCACCCCTATGAGCATCTCCTAGATACAATGAATGCTAGATGGACCATTCAGGCTCATGAGATATGGGCTCTTGTGAACCACAACTCATGAACTACACAATTGAGTTTGGATAAAATATCGCATAATTCGACACACTACAAAAAACATCACCTACTTGTTAATGAATAAGCTAAGGAGCCCTATGCTAAATGGTTCTTAAGGCACAACACTTGCTGAAGGTTTTGCATATGGAGTAGCATATGCTAAGTGGGCTTGATCTTGGGGGAAACTTCATGGTTAAGCACACTTGAGTCAAAGTAGTACTGGAATGGGTGACCTCCCAAGAAGTCCCAATGCTTCATCCCTATCAGCATCACCTAGATGCAATGAGTGCTGAGTGGACTATTTGTGCTCGTGAGAGATGGGTTCTTGTGGACAGTTACTCATGAAGTATGTGTCAATAAGTTTGACTCAATGTAATTGAATCCTGATAAAATATCACATAATTTGACATACTGCAAAAACCACCACCTGCTTGTTAGAGATGTAAATTATATCATTTCTAATATAAACCTATTTCTTAATTGTAATAAATAAACAACAAAGAACTATAAATCTATAATAATCATGTATAGAACATAATATTAACTATAATTATTCTAATAATAATTTGTTACTCATATAGGTCTGCACCTCTAAGAATGAGATAAAACTGTAAAAAGGATTGCATGTATGGATGAAGGACATCATGCGTACAAAATTTTAGATTACATGAAAGTTCTTGTGTTGTAGTTTGCACTATTTGAACAACCATCATCTGGTAAATATGCCACTGTAAGCTCCAGAAGTTACTATAACATCTATAGTCCTCTTAAGTTATTCACAAACTATTTTGCAAAAAACACAACAGGAGAGCCCCATTGAGCATTTTATAACACAGAAGAACACAAGCATTGTGAACAGTTGTTTCGAGGGTTCTTTGTTGCAGGATTTTTGCTTCTGCAACAACCACATTCAGTAGCATTAAGGATCATTTCAGTCTACAAAAAACCCTCCAAAAATTGCCTCCTACCATCCCATGAAACCACCCATGATGATTACCTTTTGCAGTGTCTGAAATTCTGCACCCACACAAACCCCTGAAAAAAAAAATCCCTTTCTTCTGATACCATTTTCTGACACAAACCTCATGCTGACCATTCTTTAATCTTTTGCAATATCTTCCTTCAATTCCACATCAAAACAACCCCTCTGATCTTTCATATGCTCTCGTGACACTGCACAATATTCCTCTGTTCAACACATAATCCCCTTCTGATGCATAATCACAAGGCTTCCATGGCTCCTTGCCATCATTATCACAAATCTGTGATTTTATACCAGAGATGACCCACAGGTTAATAATGTTTTCCACACAGCAATGACATTATTTACCAGCATTGGAATAAAACAGCCTTTGAGATACATTGAACTAGAACTTGGTAGGCGATTGTAAGATCCATTCAATTTAGCTGTCCCTAAATTCCCTGTGGATTATGCATCACATCCACATGATGCATACTCTCGTATCAGTACAGTCATTTCACTGGAAGACTAGAATAATCCTTTATTATATTTTAATGATTGCTCTTTTGTCCGTTTTGTTTTGTCCTAAGTTTTACAAAACTAAAACAACTGAGTCGAATAATATGGACTCTTTTTCTTTAGAAAAGAACTATAAATTTTTGGATAACTAGAAAAAAATATAGCCTGTCGTAGAAAATTATTATTAAATAATGGACATTTTTATTACTAAATAATAAAGAAAAAAATTAACAACAAAATTTAAATACAAACAATCTCAATTATATATTTACTTTTATGTTAATCGCATGGATTTCTTCAACATAAAGACAAAAAAAAACACTTGCAGTTGCTTTCCACGTCCTAATTATTCTCCCATCTTCCTTCAAGATTCAGTTGATATACAAAAAAGTTAAAAACAGAAAATTATACAGATATTTATGATGCTCTTGAAGAGAATCATAAAAAGAAATATCTAGCATGCATGAATTGACATTTTCTTAATAATCCCCTACCAAAAAGAAGGTTGCTTGTAATCTTCTTTCATTAAATTCTCTCTGACAAAACTATGGATGTTTATTCAATGTTTTATTACTTCTACAAATTTTAGCTTCTATGTATCTTCGTTTATGCATTGGCTTTATTATGTCTAAACCCTAGTACAGAATTCAAGACTCGGCAGATGTAATAAACTCTAAACCATTAACAATGTGCATGATTAATGAATCTTTAAAACATTTCTAGAATTTTTAATTAACTGTATATATGTTTCTGTGTAACATCAAATTTGTTTCTTAAGTGCTAACCATATTTTTCATCATGTTGGTATTATACTTTCTGTTTCCGGTAACATAGTTTACAAACTTCAAAAATCATCCCAACAACACACTAAAACTTCAATCCTACTTTATCAGCTCACTCAATCAACTGGAACTACACAAAATTCACTTAGCAGTTCTCCCCATTCTACTTGATGTATCCCACATTGAGCTTTTAGTTCATCTTTTCTAAAGCTCACAGAAAGAACATTATCACACAAATTTAAACTCTGTAACCAGGTTTGCCAATAACCTTGGATGAATACAGATCAGTCTAGGATCAGCCTGCATTCAGCCAGGTTCCAGCCCTGGCCTGGCCATTCAGCCCAGGTATGTCTGACGTACCAGGCTGCACCTTGGTGGAACCCACAGGATTCCCAAAAAAATATTGCAGTTTAAACAAAAAAATCTAACCCACCGTAAAAGTGCATCACACACGTGTGCATGTGTACACACAATGAAAGTACAAAGACTGCTTAACCAATATGAAGGAGATCTAAGGCAGAATGGTAGTTCATTGTTGAGGAAGGTGTGTGTGATTTATAGTAGACTTGTAGCTGTTCCTTGACCAAACCCTACTGGTTAGCCAAGAAGAAAGTCTATGGTAATATGGAGGAGAGATCCAAGAGCAAAAAAAAATGCATATGATGGATTGCTGTGATGGCCTGTCAACCCTAATGTGACAGTAGCTGTCTACCAAACAGCCTGTAAATCATGCAATATGAGAGTAAAGATTAGACAAATAATTGTTTGATATTGTTAGGGTATTCTCTTTCTATTTGTTTGGGCAAAAATGAGTTTCCAGGTTTTATATAAGGATCTTACAAGTTTCAATAGGGATACACTAATGCAAACAACCGTGAAAAACAAGGGATCGGAGGATTGAATGCCAAGGACAGAAACTGGCAATTAACGGTCTCAAAGACCAAAAGGAGGACATCAAGGGGCAACACCATGGCTATTCAAAAATGAGCAGTGTGAAAGAAAAAAATACTGTGTATTGTCTCATGAAAGCAGCAGTGGAACAACTAATTTCCCCCTAAGAAAGCCTGTCAACAGCAGAAGAAGGGAAGCTCCTACAAATTAATCTCAAGCAGTCCTCGCAGTTTCTGCCAGTCGGTAAAACTTAATCATTAAGAATTAATCCATAATCAAATCCAAAAATGAGAGTTAAAAGCGGTACATGCAGAAAGCCACACTAGCAGCATGGGAAATGTCAACAATGACCTTACACAACAACCTACAGCCTCAATTATAGGAGCATGCAACAAGCAGTCTGAATAAAACAATAATAATTTCAGTTTAGACCTGTGAAGCCAAAAACATTAACTGTGATATCCTTCTCATTCTGTTTGACTACCAACATTCCAAGATGCCAAACAAGTGAGAATATTGCCATGCATAAATACTGTATCATGAAATTGAAAGGAAAAAGGGAGGGCAAGCAGAAAGAAAAACCCAGTGATCCAGATATTGTTCTCAATGTACAGCCCCTTATAGTGAAGTTGCTATAAAGATAACACTGAAAAATATTAGAAATTTAGAAACCGTCAGTTCTCAGAACTCACCAAACTTCAGAAGCCAATGAAATTGAAATTTCGAAGTTTTGTATGATTTTCTGTTTGTCAATGTATTATGGTATCCCCTTCATGTGGTTGTCTAGTTGCACTCTCTAGAGATCAAGTGGTTGATTGTCAATTGAATCAACCCTCAACCACACTTCAGCTCTCAGTGCTCACCAAACTTCAGAAGCCAATGAAATTGAAATTTCTAAGTTTTGTATGATTTTCTGTTTGTGAATGTATTATGGTATCCCCTTCATGTGGTTATCTAGTTGCACTCTCTAGAGATCAAGTGGTTGATCGTCAATTGAATCAACCCTCAACCACACTTCAGCTCTCAGTGCTCACCAAACTTCAGAACCCAATGAAGTTGAAACTTTCTAAATTTTGTATGATCTTCTGTTTGTGAATGTGTTCTGGTATCCCTTTCATGTGCTTGTTTAGTCATACTCTCTAGAGATCAAGCGTTTGATCCTCGGTTGATCATTGATATAATTTACAATTTTACATATATAAGAAGCACAAAAAATTATTTTTTCATTCAATCATTGTCTGGTCAATCTGCCACTATAAGATCTACTAGTACTTCCACAGTCTCTCTTGAATCATTCACAAGCATAGAATCATAGATCAATGGGGCTTGGACATGATAGATAATCCATGTTCTGCTTCTCTATGGAAATTTTGAAAGAGAACAAATCTTCAAGGGAATCAAATTAATATTAGCAAGAACATTCACAATGACAAAAGGCATATCTTTGCTAGGACACACCAAACACCTGTGTATGAACCAATCCAACCCAAAATAATTAATTCCTTTTACATTTTCTTTAAGAATCATACCAACTGTGCATGAAGTGTTCAATCCTACATTCCAATCCATTCAATTTCTTGAACTAGGAAATCTGTAGAAAAATAATTGAAACTCCTTAAAAATGCCTTCAATTTGAAACATCAGCTTCAGGAAGACCTACTTGAACATATCCAACTTGGTACTTCTTTAGAATTTGAATGAATTTGTATCATTTCCCGTAGAAGCTTCCAATGGCATTTCTGATGGTTCTTGCCACTTTCATTTTTCCTACAGTCTCCACTACAAGTATACCCTAGTTTTAGGCCGAACCCATTTTTCCAACATTCCATTGTTTTCTTTATTTTTTTGGTCCAACATAGGACAGCTCTAATAAAGCCTGAAAATAAATCCTCAAAAGGAAGCAAACAAGCACATATTTTCCAGACACTAGATTATTAGATGTGCAAAATGTGTACGCTGCATACTTAAGATGCCATGCAGAACCAAGTGAAACTATAAAGCTGTTTACCTTAAATTCTCTTATAAGCAAAAATTCCAAAGACTAAAACAAGCACATTCTGCCACCAAGATCAATGCCAAATCATCAGTGGTTGGATAGAGAGCATACCCATAGCCCGGCAAGTCTACAATGTACCAGCTCTTGTTTACCAAGAAATGATTGATAAGCTGTGTCTTCCCTGCCAAACACAATTAATAATTATGCACTTTCCCACGCATTTGAAATAAAGATATATCCCTTTGAAATTTATTATATTGTATATACACAAGACAATACAACTTTTAAGAATCAGATGATTTTTTTTTTGAAAGTATCATACTCTGCAAAAGGCAATTTAAAAAATTTCAATATAACAATATTCTGGAGAAAAAAAAATTAAAACATCTTATAACTTTTCATGTTCTAAGTTCAGAATGAATCCAAATAAAAGATCTTGCTAAACAAAAACTGAGGAATAAACCAAGTGTGCCCAATTGAATCCAATAACAAGTATAAGCAATTTGAAGAGAAACGATACCTCAAATTGCTTATAGTTATAGTAATAAAGCACACAAGCATCATGGTAACAATATTTCAGGCCCCACAACAGAGGAACTTCATATTGTCATTTCTATTTGGCTCCACCATCAATACAACGAGCACCCATAAAGGGTGTGCAAGTTCCTTCAAGTGATTTTAAACAAACTGAAAATATAAGCTCTGCAGCAAATTCAAACTGAAAAGGTAAGAAGTTGTATAACCATACACAATCAATTTAGGCTCACTTATTGTGTTCAATTCTAAATAACTTTATAGGGTTTCATCACACATTACACTTCAATGAAAACCCTCGCGTGGCCAAGTGGCTGCTTGACTATGGAGTGGAATGGGCCATTATACATAAGACAAATCCAAGCTCAGAGAACCCTACTAGCAATGAATGATTTCCTTACCTGCCATGGACAATAGCACCGCTCTTTTGACCCTCAAACTGGTGATCTCTTCAACTAGAGACTGGTAGCAGATTCACTCATTACAAGTTTTATAATAAGCAAATGGCTACTGGGACCAAGCAGATAGGCTCTACAAATCATTGCTCAATATATAAATAAATTTATTTAAGTTCAAAATCTGTGATGATTGCATTCAGAAATAATCTACCAGTACAGAAAAACTACAATAAAAGTTTGCATTTGAAAATAAAAAATAGAGATCTTCATCCATGTACCCTCTGTCAACAAGTTACCTTTACCAAACTGACTTATCTTCAAGCACTGCATCTTGCACATCAAAAGTAGATTCAACAGATACAAGGTGCATGACCCTATTTTTTTAAGGTAAAACAGATGTTGATGTTCTAGCCAACTAGCTTAACCTCATCTGTTCCTATTACAAATTCAATCAAAAGACTCTCATCTTTGCTCCTCTAAGAGTTTCCTTCTTGTTAAAAGAGATGTTGAAATTGTGGAAATGATGACATAGAAGGAACAAATACTACATGTTGCACATCAAAAGTAGATTCAACAGATCCAAGGTGCATAACCCTATTTTTTAAGGTAAAATAGATGTTGATGTTCTAGCTAACTAGCTTAACCTCATCTGTTTCTATTACAAATTCAATCAAAAGACTCTCATTTTTGCTCCTCTAAGAGTTTCCTTCTTGTTAAAAGAGATGTTAAAATTGTGGAAATGATGACATAGAAGGAACAAATAAAATATAAGTTGAACACCAAAGGAAATAACTCCAAGCAATAAGGGTGCCACAATCATAAGATACAAAAGATGCTGTATCGGTGCCTGTAGTCCAAGATAATCACTTTGAGTATAATGGAATGGAATAAATACAAACAATGACCTTCACATGTGTGTTTAACTTTATACACATCTAAGTCATTGGACAAAGAAAAGCCAATAAGACTCAATATAGATTACACAATGCACACTAAGTACATAGAGATGGGAACCCCGTAGAAGAAGACCTAAGCCAACATTACACACCCCAACATCCCCCCTTAAGGTTGAGTATCAATCTGCTACTATCACCTTACTCTCCATCATCCCCCCCAAGAAGGGAACTCTTGAAGTCTAATCTGTAACAAAGCCTAACGAATGTGAGCCTTCGTGAAAATGTCAGTGAGCTGTTTAAGAAGGGAAACATGGGGAAAATCCACATAACCATCCCAAAATAATTGCTTGACATGGTGCATATGAATCTTAGTGTGTTGTGTCTAATAATGATGAGCTTGATTGTGGACCACCTGAATAGCACTCAAGCTATCACTATAATTGTGGGGGCTGTCTGGGAAAACAATATGGGGAACACAAGTCCAAAGCCACATGCTGCCTCCATTACACTATAGTATTCTGCTTTGGCAGTAAATAAGGAAATAAAAGTTTGCTCATTCATCCTCTAGAAGATAAAGCCAAATCCAAAAGAAAAAATGTAGCCACAGGTTCTCTTCCAGCTATCAAATTCCCCTGTATAGTCGCCACCACAAATACTAAAAGATGAGTATTGCTTTCTATGTAACAAATCCTGAACTAAAGTGTACCCCTGACATACCAAAGGACATGCTTAGCTGTCCCATGGTGAAAAGCATGAGGTGTCTACATGAACCTCAAAACTACACTGACAAGAAACAGAATGTCAAGTCAAGTATGCATGAGGTAGTTGTGACTCTCCCAACCAAAGAATCTTAGATATTAGGATCAATAAGAGCTAATTAAGGCATTCGAGAATCCCAAAGCTATGTACTTGTGGGAGTTGGGTTGCAATCCGAAAGACCAAACTGCTAAAGAAGATCTAAGGCATACTTCAGCTAAGAGATGAAAATTCTAGTTGTATAAGAGATTTTGATTTTCAAGAAGTGCAAACGGCTCATATCAATCATTTCAGAGGAATCATGTTGTTTATCTTTGAGCTCTCAAATGAGAAGACAAGTCTCCTGTGATAATCACAGTATCCACATACAACACAATTATGAGAATATAGCCATCATGATGGTGAATGTCAAGATCATGGTCAACCTCACATCAAACAAAACCTACAAAGATGAAAAACTAATGGATCTCATACCAAGCTCTATTAAAGTATTAATTGTAATATTTAATGGTCATCTTAGCTTTTAGTTAGTCGATAGTTTACTTTTAGTTAACTTAGTTTGCTTCAGTTAGCTTTTAGTAACTTTTGTTTTTGCTTTAATTTGTTTTAGCAACTTTTAGTTATTTGCTTTAGTTGCTTTAGTTAATGATTGTTTCTTTTTAGAAACATCATCCTGTAATTCTTTATATAAGGAGTATTCATCTCCTTTGTAAATAACGAATATTGAATATCAATTATCATTTCATGGTATCAAAACATAGGATCGATCTTTTTTGGAGAATTTTTTAGAAATAAAAATTTGTGTTTTCCTAAGGAATTTTTTAATTTCTAAGATGTTTTTCCTCAATTTTAAAAAAAAAAAATCGAATGTTAATGGTAAACCCAAAAATTGAAAAATTATTTTGAAAGGTTTTGATGGATTTTTCACAAAATTGGAGAAGTTTTTAGCTGATTTTTAAAAATAAAATCGAAAGTTTTTTAGAAAATTTTTTTAGGGTTTGTAAAGAAAAATTCGAAAGTTTTTTTGAAGCAGTTTTTCAAAGGGTTTTTTGAGGAGATTTTTGTGGGTTTATTGAAGTGGAAAATCACGACTGGCTTCCTCTGATTCATGACATTTTGTTGAAGGGTTTTTGGCTCACGTCTGGATGTGAGGATTTTTGAGCCCGTTTTCTTCCCTGTTTGCATCAATTTCTCTATTTTTTGGTCGTCTTTTTGAGAACCGTGTGTTTTGCATTTTTTGGTGTCGTTTTTCTAAGGTTAGGTTCTTTTTGGCGATGGATTGATTGTTGTTCTGCGCATGCCATCTAAGAAACGCATCCATTTTTTATGGTGTTTATCTGCTCACAACCTCAATCTTTTTCTACATGTGACTTGAAAAATCACAACAATGATGAGGGTTTTTTGAATCGCGACCTTGCATTTTTTGGAGGTTTTATCAAGTTTGACGGGATTTTGTAAAAATTTTGACGGATTTGTGACTTGTTTTTGCCAACGTTTCTGATTTTTTGGAGTTTTATGGGCGCTACAACTAGGGTTTCGTACCTTCTTTGCCAGAATTTCGTGGGTGTCAAGTTTTGAAGAGTCTCTTCGAAAGTTTTCTGTCTAAAAAAAAGAAAATTGTTGAACGCCTAGCATTTGCTGCAGTTTTGTTTGCCAGAATTTTTCAAAATTTATTGGTCCAAGCAGATCGTGGGTTTCTTTTTTTTGAAGATTCCTACAAAAGAGTTTTTGAAATTTTTTCTGAAAAAAAAATTGCAAAGCTTTTTTGAAGATTTTTTCAAAAAAATCTTGCTTTTTCTAAGTTTTTGAAGGTTTTCCTTGAAAAATCTAGCTTTTTCTGAGCCTCTATTTTTAGACGATTTTTAAATCGTGGGAGTTGTGCCAACTGATTGTCCAGGGTTTTGTGCCATCTAATCACAAAATTTACCTTATTTTTCGAGCTTTTGGAAAACAGGAGGGATGGCTACTTTGACCAATGTGATGTTGGAAAGTACCCAGTGGTTCAATGGAAAGAATTACAACATGTGGAAGTAGAGGATGCTTACCATCTTTGAGTACTAGTGTCTAGATGCACTTGTTCTAGGTACAGAAGTTCATCCCACAGCTACGTGGAAGGATCAAGACAAGTATGATGGAAGTAATAGTGAGGCAATTATACTTCTCAAATTATCTATCACTGATGAGATGTTACCAAAAATACCATTTGGTAAGTCTGCTGCTGAGATCTGGAAGCATTTGAAAGATCTTCTTGAGACCTCAAACAAGGGCAAGGCTTTATTCCTGAAGAATATGTTGTTTTCCATTATGATGGATGACAGAGTGTCTTTGCAAGATCATCTGACGAAGATCAAAGAAATTCACAATCAGTTGGAGGCTATTGGTTGCAAGATGGAAGAAGAAGATATGGTGGTCAGTACGTTGAAAAGCTTGCCATGATCCTTCGAGCACTTCATCGAAACGCTCAACATTACATCCACCAATGTTGACTTGAAGTTTGATGAGCTGTCAACAAGCTCTTGTAGCAAAATAGGTGGAGGAAGCAGTTTGGGAGGAGTAGTGAGTCTTCCATTGTTGAACAAGCATTTACTGCCAAAGACAGTAAAGGCAAGTGCACTTAGCAAAAAGGACGAGGTAATTCAGAGGAGGGCTGCTACGCCCTTAATATTAGTGACATCGGGTTATGAATAGTCGGCTTGTGGCTATCTTAACTCTCTATTAAGTCATATTATCATTAGTATATTGTTATTTAGTTGTTTAGGTCAGCCTAAGACTTATATAGGTGTGTCTAAGTCGGCCTAGGTGATATCCTAGGCATAAATAGGTATATATAAGAGGTTGTGAGTCTCGTTTCATCATCAAGTTGTGAAGTGTGTTCTCATTAGAGATATTTGGAGGTTTGCCCCCTCGAAGTGGCTTGTTATTCTTAGTTATTATCAAGTATTTGCAGCATATTTCATAACATATTCTTCTATTGTGCAAGTTATTTCATAACAAGTGGTATCAAAGCATGATCTTGGCACCATAGAAGCAAAGTTTTTTCTCAATTTTGGAGGCGATTTTGGGAAGATCATATCTTTCAGATTTTGGCGAATTTTTTTCTGATTTTTAAAGGGTTTTTGAACATATTAAAGAAGCTACAGTCCAGATTTCAGAAGAATTGGAGCAGAATTAAGCGAATTATTGCAGAATTAAGGTTTCTACACAATTTTTTTGGAATCTACATATCTCACACATCTTGTCGAATTAGAGTCTGATTTTTATTGGGTTTTTGAAGACATACTAAAGGGGATTATAGTAAAAATTTCAGAGAATTTAAGTTTCATTTGTGTGATTTATTTCAAAATTAGTGGTTCCCATCATGACAGGGCTTGCAACAAGGGGCAAAAAGAATGTTGTCACTCTGGGGAAGACTCCTGATAAGGATGGGGTAACAATAGAGGATATTACTCCTAATGAGGAAATCAGTAAGGTCAAGGAAGACATTTCCTCAATGAAGATGGATATGTGTGACCTAAGAGGAGATATTTCGGACATACGAAACATGTTAAGCACCTACATGGCTAAACCAAGAAAGGAGTTCTCAAGTGACCAAGGTGAAAGTTCTAGGTCAGCTAACATTGACACAAGCTTTAGTACTCCTATGGGATCTAGGAATTTATTTCCAAAGGTGGATATGCGCAAGTTTGATGGCAATGATCCTCTAACATGGATAAATCAAATGGAGAATTTTTTTGAAGTACACCAAATCCCAAATGGACAAAAGGTCACGATGGCTTCCCTATATCTAGAACCAGATCAATTCATTTGGTATCGTTGGCTTTGCACTTATTGAAGGAAAAAGGGGCTCACCGTCTCATGGTCAATTTTTATGGAGGAACTCAAAGCACAATATAGCAATAGCGTGACAGACAACTTCTTCAACCAACTAGCTAAACTTCAACAAACAGGATCAATTAAGGATTATATTCAACAATTCCAAAATCTATCCTTAAGAGTGGATACAATTATGGAGGAAAACTTGAATGATTTATTCTTGGGGGGTCTCAAGGATCACATTCAACATGAGGTACGCATGTTTAGCCCTAGCTCCATAAATGAGTCTTTTATCTTAGCACGCAGCGTAGAGGAGAAGTATTTGATTCCTAAGAAGCAAGGGGCTAATGTGACAAGAGAGAAAGGATATTCAATACAACCTACTAGGTTGACTCCACAGCAAATTGAGAAGAAAAGAGCAAAAGGGTTGTGTTTCAATTGTGATAGCAAATACAGTTGAGGACATAAATGCAGTGAAAAGAAATTGTTCTATATTGAAGGTCCAAGTGAGGAAGAAGAGGAGGAACCCATACTAGAGGATGAAAGGGAGTCAAATGAGGAATCGCATGATTCTCAACCAATCATTTCTTGTCATGCACTCTCAGGTTTCAGTGCTCCACAAACTCTCAAGGTGGCGGGGTTCTTAAAGAAGTAGAAGGTAACAGTGTTGATCGACTCAAGGAGTACTCATAATTTCATCAACAAAAAGTTAGCTACTCGTCTAAATTGTTTTCTATATCCAGCTCTAGAGTTTCAGGTTTTGATTGCAGATGGTGGTACAGTTAGTTGTTTAGGGAAGTGTCATAACATTAAATTATCCATGGGAGATTATCAACTTGATACCCCAATGTATGCGATATCCATGGGTGCAGCAGATATTGTTTTGGGAGTACAATGGCTTACTACATTGGGAACGATTGAGATGAACTTCCAAGAACTATTCATGAGATTTAAATCAGAAGGAAGGGTAGTAGAGCTAAGGGGGTTGAAGGCAAAATCCCCATAAATGGTAAGCTCTCATTAAATGCAAAAGTTGCTTAAGAAAGGAGTGGATGGATTTGTGGCCCAGCTATGTTCATTAAAAGTCTCTCAATCTTATGCTCCTACTCATCCAGATTTGCAAGCTATAATTGATCGTCACTCAGTTGTTCTTGGAGATATGCCTAAAGGACTTCCTCCTAAGAGGGATCATGATCATGCCATACAATTAGTTCCAGGTAGCCAACCACCAACATCAGGCCTTACGTATCCACACATACAAAAAGAGTGAGATAGAAAAAATTGTTGAGGAGATGCTAGAGGCAGGAATTATCAGGCATAGCCAAAGTGCTTACCCTCACCTGTGGTGATGGTACGTAAGAAGGATGATACTTGGCGCATGTGTCTAGATTATAGAGTGCTCAACATGTACACCATTAAAGATAAGTTTCCTATTCCAGTCATTGATGATTTGCTAGATGAATTGAATGGAGCTATGTATTTTACCAAGTTAGATCTTAGATCTCGTTATCACCAAATTCGGATTAAGGAGGAAGATATTTGTAAGACAACATCCTGAACTCATGAGAGTCATTATGAATTTTTGGTGATGCCATTTGGTCTTACAAATGCACCATCTACATTCCAAAGTTTGATGAATTCCATTTTTAAGAAGTTCTTGAGAAAGTTTGTGTTAGTATTCTTTGATGATATATTGATTTATAGCAAGACTTGGGAAGAACATTTGCAACATGGATCAAGCATTACAAATACTTGAAGATCATAAACTCTATGCTAAGCCATCCAAGTGTGCTTTTGGTCTTAAGGAGGTGGAGTATTTGGGACACATAGTTTCACATGAAGGAGTAAAGGTGGATCCCAACAAAATTAAGGCTATCATGGAATGGCCTATTCCAAAACACATTAAGAAACTAAGGGGTTTCTTGGGATTGACAGGGTACTATAGAAGATTTGTGAAGAATTATGGTCATATAGCAACACCTCTCACCACTCTATTGAAGAAGAAGGATTCTTTTCATTGGAACGAGTCCGCCAATACAACATTTGAGAGATTGAAGGAGGCTATGTGTACAACTCCAGTGCTTACCCTCCCGACTTCACCAAGGAATTCATGGAATGTGATGCTTCGAAATGGGATAGGCTGCTCATGCAAGAAGGTCGGCCAATTGCTTTTGAGAGTCGTCAATTAAAGGGTAAGAATCAACTAAAACCTATTTATGAGAAATGCTAGCAATCCTCCATGGGTTAAACAATGGAGGCCTTATCTATTGGGTAGACACTTCAAGGTTAAGACAGATCATGATAGCCTAAAATATTTGTTGGAACAAAGACTATCTTCTGAAGAGCAACAAAAATGGGTCTCTAAGATGTTAGGATATCACTTTGAGATTGTATATAAGAAAGGGAAAGAAAATATTGTAGCAGATGCACTTTCAAGGAAGGATGAGAAAGATGAAGCCTTATTGTGTGCCCTTTCAATATTACAAGCAAATTGGGTGGAGGAAGCTAAAGCAGAGTGGCAAAATGATGTTGAGACAAGTAATCTCATTGAACAATTAAAAAGTGATCGTAGTAGTTCAAATAAGTTTTGTTGGAAGGGAGATACTCTTTGGTATAAAGAGCGTTTGTATCTCTGCAAGAATTCCACTCTTAAAACACAAGATTCTCAAAGAGTTGCATGAGTCTCCAGTGGGTGGTGTTGTGACCTTTTCACACATCGCCCCATTCAAGATGGGGACCCCCTAAATTTTTGCTCCATTCCGGTCTTTTGGCTTGGGTTTTTCTCTCTTTCTCCCGCTCTGTCTCTTTTCTGATGTCCGCCTTTCGAGGGGTTGCGCTCGTCAGTAAGTTTGAGCATGAAACTGACCAAGTCTGAAAATTAGGGTTTCCTTTTTCCTGGTCAATCCAAGGTCGAATAAAGTGAATAGATAGAAAATTGAACTTAACATTGTTATCAGCATGTTTCCAACAGGCTTCCAGTAAAATTTCATCAAAATCCGAGGTACTTACTATTTTTAATAAGTGTGAAATTCAGGGCAATCTGTCAGCAATTTTGAGATTCCGACAGCCACACTATATTCAGAGTACATCAGACTGCTCGCATGTAAAATTTGAGCGAAAACAGACAACTTACTATTTTTAGCAGTCCAGCCTCCGAGACAAATTTCAGGGCCTAGATGCAGAGTTTTTCTTTGCATGTTGGCATTTTCCTTCTGGGTTTTTTGAGACCTTCGCGATGATATAACATGCAAAGCGAGATGACCACTTTCAGAGTTCAGTCTTCCGGGGCTATTTTTAGGGTTTGCATGTCGAGGTTTCTTTTGCATGTCGGGTGATTCCTGATGGGTTTTTCGAGAGCTTCGCGATGGTATGACATGCAAACGCAGATTCTCACTCAGTAAGGAACTTGCTATTTTTAGCAGATGTGTCCCGGCAGCCACTTCCCAGCAGTTCAGAATCACGAGTTGATCGCAATGCCACAAAAACAGGAGCAAACGGAGATCTTTTGATACGCATGCAGAGCGAATTAGGGTTTCCAACTTCGGAGCCTGAAAAGAGGAGTCAAAAGTCAAAATTTTCGAAAACCGGTGTAAACCACCGCGATCAGCGTCCTTCAGGCTATCTGCTGGTAAAATTTCAAGTCAAACAGAGCACTTACTATTTATAGTAAGTCAATTTGGAAACTGGCTAAAAATAGTAAATTGGGCGCATGCATCAGTGTCGACAGTAAGGTCACGTGGTGAGGAGCACCTCATTCAAATTTCAGGTCAATCGGAGTAGTGGAGCTGTTAGAAACAAGAGGTTACTATTTATAGTAAACCACCTTCAGAAGTAGGCTAAAATGGTAGTGTCGACAAGACAACAAGGCTATGAGGATGCAGTGTGCAAAATTTCAAATCGTTCCGAGCTTCAGAGATGCAAGTTCGGAAGACTTACTATAAATAGTAGGGCATGAAAACTGGCGAAACAAGAAAAAAATTCCAAGTCTGAAAATTCAATCCTGCATCTATGCCAAAATGCGCCCAAAGGAGAAAAGTCAAAGAAAAGTCAACAAAGTTTATCCTGTAGGCATAGCAAAATGCGCCCAAGGGAAATTGGAGGAAGGTTGAAAATTTTCTAAGTGTAGAAATCCGCCACCCCCCTCAAAATGTGCCCATCCTTCTCAGGGGGTGAAATGCGCCCAAGTAGCAAGGAAGTCAAAGCAAAGTCAAAAAATTTATCCTCCTCAAGAGCCAAAATGCGCCCATCCACCAGCTAGCCTAAAATGCGCTCAAGGTAAAAGGGAGTCAACAAGGTCAAAGAAATCCGTCCTCCTCAAGGGGTGAAATGCGCCCAAGTACATGCATGTGAGGACAAAAAGGTGAAGATGAAGAGTCATCCAGTACACATGCCTAAATGCGCCCAAGTTGGGGTGTAAAAAGCGAATGAGGGTGGTAAATGAGGTGAAATGGGATTAAAGCGTGGTAAAAGGTGGTGAATGCTAGGCGTTATTCCTCTCCTAGCCTCAAATGCGCCTAAGGTGATGTGTTGGAGAATGTTGCAAGGTGTGTTGCCTAGGCGTGATTTTCTTCAAGTGTGCTAGGCGCCTCAAGTAAAAAATGAATTTTTTTTTAAAAAGTGTTATGCGCCTAGAGTGTGGAGTGAAGTGTGAAGTCAAAACAAACTTGCTAGGCGTTGAAAGTGCAATGTGTTGAAAATATTCCAAGGTGGTGGAAATAAAATACTAAGTGTGCTATGCGCCTTAAGTAAAGTATAAGATGATTTTAATATTTCTCGAAGGCGTTGGAATATTTTCCTAAGTGTGGAGTTAAATACAAAATGGTGAGTGGCAAATCAAGTGTGCCAGGCATAAACAAAAATTTTTCTAAGTGAAGTTGATACTTTTCTCACTGGCAGGTAAACAAAATTTTCTATGGCAAATTCTCAGAGTGCAGGATGATTAAAATATTTTCTAAGGCAAAATATTTTCTTCTTAGAAAATACGCCTATAGCTCAAGGTGGTAAAATTTCTCAGAACACCAGCAAATTTTCTCAGAGATGAAGTCAGAAGACGATGATAATGCAAGATGATTCAAGTTCTTCAAGAAGCTGGAGCAACACAGAATGATCACAGGCGAAGAATGAATTTAAAATGGTGAAAATAATATTTTTCTAAGGTTCAAAATTCAAAAATTAAATGAACCCGTTCGTTGGGTACCCATGGATTCGAAGCATTCTGAAGAAAATTTTCTTCTGGGTACTGAACATTCGCGATGATAGATGGATTTCCAAGTCTTCCGCACTTCGCCAACACTTTTTCAGTGAAGAATTTAATCAGTACTCAAATTGCGAATTTTCCTAAAGGGAGAATTTAAAATTTTCTAAGGCAAAGATGAATAAAATGTGTTTTTAAAATGAATTTTCTTCGAATGATGAATTTGAAGTCAGTTGCCTAGATAATTTCGGTTGAATTCTTCGAGGATGAATTTTCCAAAGATGATGAAGAGTTAAAATTCGAATTCAAGTGACAGAGCTCCGGCTGGTGAATTAAAAGGATAGATTTTAAATTAGATTTTTCGAAAACAAATTCAAAGATGCCAGTCAAAGTCAAGTTTCTAGAAGAGCAAGATTCCCGATGCCCAGAGACAAGTGTCAGAAATACCAGAGAGGGAAAATTCGAATTCTTGAAGTGGAGTAGTGGAAGTTTAATGCACTGGCTAAAATTAACTTCTTCTAGAATTCGAATTTTGGCTATAAAATGAACAAGTTTCTCACTTGTTTTCACAGCTGAAGAAGTCGAATTTGCTCTAAGTGAGGCATTGCAGTGAATTACTTGAGGAGTCCAAAGTTTTGGCCAAGTCTGGAGCTTGCTGTGATTGCTCAAATCTGCAGTTGAAGGGGACGCCTTGAGTTGCTGGAGAGGTGCCTTTGCTGAGGTCTAGAAGTGCGCACTTGCTGATTGCTAGAGTCTGATTTGTTGCTGAAGTTGCAGAGCTAAGAGGTACGACTTTGCTGGTGTGAGTGGCTGAAGTTTGATTCGTTGCTGAGGTGGAAGTTGCCAGTTAAAGAGGACGCCTTGAGCTGAAGTTGCTGAGAGTTTTCAAAGTGCAAATTGATTGATTGCTGATTGCTGATTGCTGATATAAAATACGAAGTCATAAAATTCAAATTGCTGGTTGGAGTTGTTGCAGATTAAAGTCACTAGAGTCCACTTAGAAATCTGTTCTAAGTATTGAAGTCCGAATTTATTGAAGAGGAGGAAGCTGAGGTTTGCATATAAGAAAGTCATTGCAGCTTCTTGAAGTCGACTGCAGCCCCTACATGCAATGTATTATTTTATTTTTATAGATTAAATTGCTAATGAATGCTTGTTGTTTGCAGATGGCTGAGGCAAGGACGAATGGAAAGGACAATGGTGCATCCAGGCAAGCTGTGATTAAGAAGCTGAGTAAGACATTCATGCCGGAGTCAAAATTCATTTCAAAGTTGGGCAAGTTGACAGACACCAATTTGGGCTCCATCAACCTGGAGACCTCAAGAACAGGATGTTTGGAATCGGAAGTCATCGGGCTTCAACCACTTCGCACAATATTGTTCGAAGTGGGTTATATGCAGCTGCTGGTTTCCCACCAGCCATTCAATGTTCGGAGCTGATGATGGAGTGTGCTAATTGCTACGAGAAATAACACCGGTCGATCATGTCACCAGATGGCCAAGTGTTAGCCAATCTTACTCCGGCGGCCATTGGTGAAGCTTTCGGGATCCCGGTGCACAGGAACATGATTTATAAGTCCAGGGAGCGAGCGGAGTGGATGTATGCTTCTGCTTTTGAGCGATGCATGGAGACAATTAATGCTCACTGGATGACCACTCCCAAGCCTTCTCGTACAAAGTTGCCGAAGCAGATCATTGCAGATGACTTGAAGCAGGAATATTGTGACCTCATCATGATGCTGAGCAGGGTTGGAGGTTGTGCACAATCATTCATTTTTGAACCCTGGATGTTTTACTACATCAACCTGGTGCTAGAAGGGAAGGACTATATCAATTAGGCCAAGATGATAAGTGATAATCTACATGAGCAGCTCCTGAGCTTGAGGAGAACGAAGACATTTTATATGAGCTCCTACATTATCTATATGTTGGCACGGATGACGAAGTACAGAGGGATCTCTTACAAGGAACCTGTCGGTTGTGGCTCCCACCAGTTTAAGATATATGATGCCTGTCCACAGTTGCACCTATCGAGCACAACCCACTACAAGCGTGTCAACGATTCTTTCACCATGTATATCACGAGGCTGCTTCAGGAGCGATTACAACATAGAATCTCGAGGGATGCCCAGGAGCTGATTGAAAGGTATGGGTGTTGGTTCATACAGTTTCCGAGATTTTCTTACATTAGGCTGCAAGGTTTCTCATCATACCCATATAGGCTGCCTAAGTACCCAACCGATAAGATTTTAATGCTAGAGATATCTAGGCAACTGCTTGCCTTTGATAAAATTCAAAAGAAAAAGAAGGGAGGAATAGAATTTCCAATTGTAATGGGCAACTCGGATGAAGTGTGTCCTTCAATACAGGCAGCTAGAGAGGCTGAAAATGAACTTCAATTTTATCATTTTTCATATCATACTAGCCGACAGCACTACGATCCACACCATAACATCAAGTGGGTACTGTCAGAGGAGTTTAAGCATAAGGCCACCATAGAGGATTATTGGGCTGATGCAGCTAATGAGATTGAAGTAAGGAAAAGGATGTTTTCTCGGTTGCCTATTACTCTGATCAGGGAGTGTGAAGTTGTGCCGGTTCCAGACCAGGTGAACGAAGATATGGATGTCGTTCATCCGGACTATGCAGCTGTTAGAGATACTCCACTTCCACCTCCGGATTGGTCAGAGCCTGAGATTGCTGATTTGGACACCCTTTCTATCCCAGTCTTGACATTCACCAGAGCATGGGTTGATAGACGAGTAAACAGGTTGAAAAGTAGGTCAATTGCCTTGACTTACAATTTGATGGGAGATCACAGGATGCCCACTACTGGCAGAAAGAAACAAATTACACGAGGTCCAGAGTCCAGGAAGAAGGAGATAGTTCGACAGGAGCCCACTCAGCCAGAGCCTCCACGAGTTACAGCTGCATCACCATTGGAGACACGTTCTCCAAGTATACAGGAGGTCTCTTTGTTTGCTGATCAGAGGAATGCACTGAATCAGGTGCAAGTAGTACAGAATGATATTCAGCCTCCACGGAGAGAGTCGGTTGGCCAGAGTGTCAACGCACCTGTTAGGGTTGATCAGCAGGATGATGAGGGGACTATTACTGACCCTCAGTTTCAGCAGGAGTTAGAGGCGGCCTTGAATGATGAGGATGGTGATATAGTTTCAGGTGATACTCAGCCACTTGAGGACGAGGAGCCTCGCCCAGAATGATATAGAAGTTGAGCAGGTTAGAGAAGTCGAGGCACAGGAGCAGCAGCCCTTCGATATACAGTACGATGTGCCTGATTGGCTTAAGGATAGAATGAGAAGAAGCCCCAGCGAGGAAATTGATCCAACAGTTGAGATGGAAGAATTTTTGAACAGGATCAGTGCACCTCCACAGAAGAAGAAGGCAAGAAAATTCTCGAAGATCTCCACTGAAGAGGATGGTTCCCGTACCCCTCATGTAGCTGTGCCACGAGTTGAGTGTGACCGAAATGAGGCAGTACCTGAGAATTATGTGGTCACGACTCTAGATTTGGGACGCCCTACTGGAGCGCAGATTATAGAAGAGTGTGATAACTCCTTCCTTGCCCTCAAAGATAGATTATTCAAGAAAGAAGGA
Organism: Sequoia sempervirens; assembly: GCA_007258455.2. Taxonomy (NCBI): domain Eukaryota; kingdom Viridiplantae; phylum Streptophyta; class Pinopsida; order Cupressales; family Cupressaceae; genus Sequoia; species Sequoia sempervirens. Next base: position 70,779 of record VDFB02303005.1, on the reverse strand, counting down.
AAATATAAAAGGTTGAAAAGAGAACACAAGGCTTTAATCGGATATGTTCAGCAGTTATCTCGTTCTCGAGGGCAGGATATTCCAGTGATAGAGCCTCCAGCAGAGATACCTAGAGAGTCGATCAGCGGCTTGATGGAGTTGGGAAAAATGGCACAGGAGGCAGATAAGTGGGTCACAGGAGTTCGTGTCGAGACAGAAAAGTTTATGGAGGACCTTGCTTCTGCTTTTCAGCAGGCCTCTAGTATTTTGACACGGATGGATGCAGTGGATCACACTTGGGGTGATGCTTCTATCTATCAGAGCAAAGTTATTCAGCATCTCGAGGCATTGAGGCATGTGCCATTGCGATTGCTGATTGATGGAGGCGTCATTCAAGAGAATGACAGGTATGATTTCTCTAGGTGGTATTCTTCAGCGATCATGGGGCGTGGTTTCTTCGACGCTGCACAGGCAGATTCAGCCCGGATACATAAAGCTATGGCCAATATCATAGATGGAGTTCAGAATACTTTTGAGGCCATATTTGCTAGGCAGCTGAATCCAGAGGAGGTGAAAGTTGATAATTTGAGGGGTTTGCTGGTGCCTTTCTTTGCAGATGTTAAGACCTTTGTACAAGATGATTTCGAGAATACTTCCACTTTCTCCACTTTGATCCAGAACACGCAGGACTCCTTGATTGCTTGGAGAAAATCATGTGCAAGGCATGAGCATTCAGTCACAGTGTTAGAGTTTCAGTTAGATTGCATTCCACCTATTTCAGTTCAGGAGGTTGAAGCTGTACTTGGCAGATTTGTTGAGTTTGCAGTCAGAGAGAAGGCAAATGGGAATGCACTACTGGACGAGGATCTTCTAGAAGACTGAATATGGGCATTTATTACATTTACTATTTTGGGAGTGAGTGGGAATCTTTGATTCATTTAATGTACCACTCCCTATTCTGGCAGTTTTTAGGGTTAGGGCTGAGGTGGCACGATTCTGGCCACTTTATTGATTGTAACCCTAGCCGTCTTTTGGGACTTGGCTAGCTATATAAAGGGGGAGTCCCCCTCATTTGTAACATATTAGAACAGGAGATTAGATCAGAGCCAGAATTTAGATAGAGCTAGAGTTAGAGAGTAGAGCATTGTAGACATTTTGCATAGTGGAGAAGAAAGAAAGTTTTCCCTTTGAAAACTTTTGTGGAGATTGTTGTGTAACGCTTTTCATGATAATAGATCTTTTCATTGATGGTGGAATTCGTCTTGTCATGAATAGCTAGCAAGATCTCTTCTTCCTTTCGTATCCAAGTAGCGTAATTTTCATGCAAGTAGTTTACTTTGATGTGTGGCATTTTGTTGAGGTAGCTTCTTTCATTCCATACCACTAGCGGCTTGTTGATGATAAGTTCGCCTTGCGTGGTCGACTGGACATTATCTTGAGTTTAACTTCAATTGTGGTTTGCATGCTTATATGCGTCGTTGTGATGGTGTATGTATGTTAGATCATAATTTGAACATCTTCTGCTATCCCTTTGAAGATTGCACCAATTTTACTGAGGCTGTCCGACGTGAGGCTAGGTGAAATTTGGTTGAAGTCTACTAAAACAAAGCTCCACATATCCTGCATTTGGATAAGTTTCTTAGGCCCTATACTCTTTACTTTCCGCATATTTCTAATTAGCTTTAGGAAAACGTACTACATTGCCAAATCATACGTACAAGAATCCCCTTCAAATCATATACCGGCTGCTAACTGCAAGAAGTCTGAACAATTACGTAAGTCCCCTCGTAAGAACACAGCAATACACATCAACCAAACTGGGTCTATTCGCACTTAAGGAACCTTGGAGTTGAAAGCATGAACTTACTCACAATCTTAGCATGCTGAATACTTTGATCAAGAGAGAATAGAGTATCCGTTGGGAAACTTTGTTCTATGTTGGTGCGGTCTCAAAAACCACGTCAACAGGTGGTCATTCAAGATTTTTGAAGACATATCATCTAGTCAAGCAAGATTTTTTTTGGGAAGGGCTAAAAGGTGATGTTTTGAAATTTATGGCTGAATGTTTGGTTTGTCAAAGGAATAAAGGGGAGGCAATTAAGACACCAGGTCTCTTGCAACCCTTATCTATTCCTAGCCAATGTTGGGAAGAGGTATCCATGGACTTCATCACAGGGCTTCCCAAATCTAATGGTCATAATGTCATCATGGTAGTAGTTGATCGCCTCACTAAATATGCACATTTCATTGCATTATCACATCCTTTTACAACAAGTGCAGTGGCAAAAGCTTTTTTGGAGAATATCCAAAAGCTACATGGTACACCTAAGGTGTCAGAACCCTGGTGGTTCTCAATTCAAAACCCTAATTGAAATTTGAGGTTTTTTTGCAAATTTTGAGATTTTTGTATTTTTTGAGTTTTCAGGCAAAAATGTAAAGCTGCGATTTCTCTCAAAAATACTAATAAAATTCATAAAAAATTAAATGACTCTAGAAAAGCTTGGGAAATGATCAGAGAAGGTAGGCACACTGTTTATTATTACTTCCAGAGCATTTACAATACCAAAGTCTGAACAAAGCATGAGTTACAATAAATTTATTAAAAAAAACCTGATTTCTCTTTAATGGCGGCTGTAGCAGCAATAAATGCACATAGAAATTAATAACTCCACTTGCTCTCCCGTTCCAGGCAAGAATCAGTCTCCATAACCAAGGCGCCCAAGAAGCAAACACCAGAATCTGAAAGATACAGGCGTTCCACTGAAGATGAGAAAGTACGGCCAAGAAAGGTACAGAAGTACGGCCTGTCTGCAGCAGCATTAAATGAAGTACGACCTTTGGAATTTGTGCCCAGTCTCAAATGAATGGTCTCTGAAAAGATACGCCTTTACTGCCAGATGAAGTTCTCTGTGAATCTCTGCTAAAATAACTCGATAATCTCAAACTGTGATCTCTGGATGAAATCACCAAGTGCCAGCTTCAACTGATATTTCACAGCCTCAGTCTGCCTGATCTCTGAAGAGTTTTCGTTCTCCAGAAACGATCGTCTGCCAGAAACCCTAAGGTTTGCAAACTCCAATGCTCAGAGCAAAAGACAAATTAGAATAACATTTCATAATGGTTCGATTTGTCTTGACTGCAAAATATATATCCTCTTCAATAAAATTCGACCCAATGCTCTTTTTTAATAATCATTTAATAAAATGATTAAATTCGTCTTTTCAAGACTTAGGAGAAATTTATTTAATAATTGGCGCTTATTTTAATGAATAATAAATATTCATTAAATCAAAAATTAATACTTTATTATAAAGTATATTAAATACTTTATAACAGGCCAAATTAATTAAATAATTTAATATTTCAATAAAGTGACTTTAATATAAAGTCAAATTATTAAATATTTAATAATGCATTAAATATCCCTTATTCCTCCGTTTGATCATCAAACTGCTGAACTGGATCGATTCTGAGCTGAAAGGTTGAACCAGGTGCCCTGCCCGAAATAGCAGCTTCCGCCTGACCTAACTTTCTAAAAATAGAAAGTTCCTGAAAAAGCACTCTGGAAGATTCTGCGAAGGCCCAACCTGACACAACTGCAAACTGGAGCTACCAAACACTGAGTAACTGCCTCCGATGATCCTCTGCACACCCTGTCAGCCTACGAGGATCGAAATTATAGGCTAACTCCTCGACAAACAGTGTCAGCTAAAACGGGGACATGACAGTCCGCCCTCCCTGAAATTGCTTGTCCTCAAGCAATCTCTGCAAATACAGCTGCACTGCACCACCTGGATCCCATGGGAAGTACCGGACAATGTTCCTGCTGGTCACCACTGACTCCTGTAACTCCCACAACTGATTAGCAAAAATAAAATACCATTCCCTATTAACCTCAGTGCGGTCCGGCATAGGATCAAGAAACTCAGAAGGAGGCAAGTCAAACGACAAGCAACACTTACCCCCTAAAACTGCACGAGATATACTATCATCCAACATATCAAGCACGTGCATACCACCACTGTGCACCTGAAACAAATCGTGTACATGCGGATTAATCATGAAGCTATATGCACTCTGCACCATATACACACTGTGATACTCCTCCGTGAGCTGAGTCTGAAATCCCAGTGCACTAGTAGGATCCCAAACGCTATCATCACTCTGCTCAAGACCAGGATCAGGTGTACTCATATCAAACTCAAAGAGCGGATTGTCGTATGTAGATATAACATCTGTCTCAAACAATGGATTGGTCACAAACGGAACCAAACCACTAGGCTGATCCCAAACGACTGCCTCAGAACCCCCGGGGTACTGAGCATAACCATGCCTGGTCTGCGCAAAATCCTGCTCTACCTTCTCGCTCTTCCCACTAACGAGAGAGATAGAAGGCTGCCATCTGTAATCCCCCTCAACACATATTTCTTGCCCTGTACCTCAAATCTCATCTCCATTTTAGGCAAGTTGAGGGTGAACACACTAATGTCCTGTAACCATCTCATACCCAGCACAAAATCCATCCCACCCAAGTTGACTACATAAAAGTCTGCCTGCAACTCATAATCAGTCAGCATGAGAGTGAGATTACAAATCCGTCGAGTGCAAGTGAGTGTATATCCATCTGCCACCCGAACTCTGAATCCAGCGAAATCCTCTGTGGAGTCTACATCTGCTGACGAAGCCCTCATCAATGAAATTGTGTGTGGCTCCAGTGTCGAGCATAGCAATACATCGCTGTCCTTCCACTAATCCCCTGAACCTGAATGAGTCATCCCGTACACTAGTAGATAATACCAACGGGGATAAGTTGGCATCGGGCCCAAACTCTGTAGAGGCATTCCCGGCCTCTGCATGTTCTGAAACAACCTGCTGGTCTGAATCATCAGACTCGTCATCATCATAGTAAACCCACATGGCGCGGTTGGCTCTGCCCTTCGGTCTCAAAGGACAATCATGCTCCTTGCTGTAGGGTGCTTTGCACCAATAACAGAGTTGTTTCTTCCTGCATTCCTCCCGAGTTGCATCATCAATTCTCGCAACTAGTTTCCTTTTTGGTTCTGCAACTGGTGTCTGACTCTCCTCGACAGGTAAGTTGTTTGCTTTAGGCTAAAATTGTTTCTTCGGAGCAGCAAGCTCCATACTCCTTGCCTTCCGCATCGCCTCCTGAAGTGTAGTAGGATCAAACGCCTTGACCCAGCCTCTCATGGGTTCTGCCAAACCCTCAACGAATAGTATGATAAGTCTCCGCTCCGAAATCCCTGTCACCATGACTGCCACTCTCTGAAACTCGCCAATGTATGCATCCAGACTACCCGTCTGTCTGAGCTGAGCCAACTCTCTGAAATACAATTCCGGATCCTTCTTATCGAATCTCTCTATCAGTCTGTTGGTGAACTCCTGATAGGTATTGACTGCATGATGGCCTAGCGTGTACATGCCATGGTGCCACCAATCGTGTGCTACTCCGTCCAGATGTAAAGTGGCAAATTTAATTGCCTCATCCTCCTGCATAGGCCTAAGTGACAAGTAATTGTCCAATTTCTGGACCCAAGACCTAGCTGATGTCTTCTCTGCCCCATCAAAATATGGCAGCGTAATCTTGCTCACCGCATACTGCAAATCTCTATTCACCTGTGGCTGCTGCTGCTGATGCTGTGGGGGTCTACGGTCGAATCTACCTCCTCCTCTGGGTTTATAGACATCTATAAACTCGTGAAATGTAAGTTCCTGCCGGATCTCAGGCGCTAATGACATGTACTCACCATGAAATCTCGTCAAGTCTGCCACTGACATGCCATTCTGTGGCTGAAACTCCTGATGAAGTACCTGATGCTCTGCCCCTGGAGTCTGTGGTGGAGTCTCCCTGGGTAAGAAAGTAGGCTGGCCTGGCCTACGCTCCTGATAGATCGGAGACGGCTGTCGAGGTGCTGATGCTAATGGCTGATCCACGGGTGCAGTCCCGCTCGTCTGTCCAATCTGAATGAAGTGTGGCTGTGTGGGCGTACACTGTCTAATGGTACCCATCAGCTGAGACATCATATCCATCATATTATCGTGTCTCCGTCTAAACTCCTCATCAGTAATGTCACCCTCTGCATGTGCCTTCCCTAGATCCCTGCAAGTCTCTGAGGAAGTCTCACGTTCTGCCATTAGGGTTGCTACACTGTTTTCACTGCCGTCAGAACTGGATCTGTGAAAACCAAGCACTCCTGATATTGTCTGCCCTTCAGGGATTGGTGGACCTGTCCAATCCTCGTCTTTGCCTGTCCCTACACCTCTGGTATACTGAATAATATCTTGGCTCATAAAAGGCAACCCAGAAATGCACTGTATTCTGAAAAAGCACTGAAAAAGCACAGGATGGCAGGAGAACTGTGCTCTGATACCACTGTCAGAACCCTGGTGGTTCTCGATTCAAAACCCTAACTGAAATTTGAGGTTTTTTGCAAATTTTGAGATTTTTGTATTTTTTGAGTTTTCAGGCAAAAATGTAAAGCTGCGATTTCTCTCAAAATTGCTAATAAAATTCATAAAAAATTAAATGACTCTAGAAAAGCTTGGGAAATGATCAGAGAAGGTAGGCGCACTGTTTATTATTACTTCCAGAGCATTTACAATACAAAAGTCTGAACAAAGCATGAGTTACAATAAATTTATTGAAAAAACCTGATTTCTCTTTAATGGCGGCTGTAGCAGCAATAAATGCACATAGAAATTAATAACTCCACTTTGCTCTCCCGTTCCAGGCAAGAATCAGTCTCCAGAACCAAGGCGCCCAAGAAGCAAACACCAGAATCTGAAAGATACAGGCGTTCCACTGAAGATGAGAAAGTACGGCCAAGAAAGGTACAGAAGTACGGCCTGTCTGCTGCAGCATTAAATGAAGTACGGCCTTTGGAATTTGTGCCCAGTCTCAAATGAATGGTCTCTGAAAAGATACGCCTTTACTGCCAGATGAAGTTCTCTGTGAATCTCTGCTAAAATAACTCGATAATCTCAAACTGTGATCTCTGGATGAAATCACCAAGTGCCAACTTCAACTGATATTTCACAGCCTCAGTCTGCCTGATCTCTGAAGAGTTTTCGTTCTCCAGAAACGATCGTCTGCCAGAAACCCTAAGGTTTGCAAACTCCAATGCTCAGAGCAAAAGACAAATTAGAATAACATTTCATAAATGGTTCGATTTGTCTTGACTGCAAAATATATATCCTCTTCAATAAAATTCGACCCAATGCTCTTTTTTAATAATCATTTAATAAAATGATTAAATTCGTCTTTTCAAGACTTAGGAGAAATTTATTTAATAATTGGCGCTTATTTTAATGAATAATAAATATTCATTAAATCAAAAATTAATACTTTATTATAAAGTATATTAAATACTTTATAATAGGCCAAATTAATTAAATAATTTAATATTTCAATAAAGTGACTTTAATATAAAGTCAAATTATTAAATATTTAATAATGCATTAAATATCCCTTATTCCTCCTCGTTGATCATCATCAACCGCTGAATCGACGATTCCGAAATAGTATTGAACTGTGTGCCCCGGCTCAAATAGCAGCTCTTCACCGACCTAACTTTCTAAAATAGAAAGTTCTCAAAAGCACTTCCGGAATTCGCTGGCCCAACCTGACACAACTGCAAACTGGAGCTACCAAACACTGAGTAACTGCCTCCGATGATCCTCTGCACACCCTGTCAGCCTACGAGGATCGAAATTATAGGCTAACTCCTCGACAAACAGTGTCAGCTAAAACGGGGACATGACATAAGGTTATTGTTAGTGATCATGATCCTATCTTCACTAGTCACTTTTGGAAAGATTTATTCTCATGTTTGGGTACTCAATTGGCTCATCGCTCTTCATACCACCCTCAATCAAATGGGCAAACTGAGGTTGTTAATAAGTGTTTGGAAGGATATCTATGTTGTTTCACTTCACAGAAATAGTCTCAATGGGTAGATTGGCTACCACTTGCAGAATGGTGGTATAACACTTCTTTTCATAGCTCATCAAAAATGTCTCCATTTTTGGCACTTTATGAATATCATCCTCCTTCCATCACATCATCAATAAAGGTGTCACCAAGAGTTCAGGCAATAGAAGACCACTTGCTTCATCAACAACAAGTACTTTCAGGACTCAAAGAGAATTTAGCCATGGCACAAAATCGAATGAAACAACAGGCAGACCGACATCGTAGTGAAAGAAGTTTTGAAGTTGGGGATTGGGTCTTCTTGAGATTGCAACCTTATAAGCAAATCTCACTAAAGCAACAAACAAAGAATAATAAGTTGTCTCCAAGGTATTATGGTCCATACCAAATTATGCAAAAGATCGGTAGTGTTGCCTACAAGCTAGAGTTGCCACCAACAACAAAGATACATCCAGTTTTTCATGTTTCCTATTTGAAGAAGGTAATTGGGCATAATATTCCCACTCAAACAACACTACCAGAGCTCGATGAAGAAGGAAGAATCATTTTGGAACCAAAGTGCATTCATCAAACACGCACAAAGAAGCTGAGGAATAGAACTCTCACTGAGTATCTCATCCAATGGAAGAATTTACAAATTGAAGATGCCACATGGGAGGACGAGGAGTTCATTCAAAAGAATCCAAACTTGATTAGCATTGAGGACAATGCTTCTTTGAAGAAGGGGCGCATGCTACGCCCTTAGTATTAATGTACATCAGGTTACGAATAGTCGGCTTGTGGCTATCTCAACTCTCTATTAAGTCATATTATCATTAGTATATGGTCATTTAGTTGTTTAGGTCGGCCTAAGACTTATATAGGTGTGTCTAAGTCGGCCTAGGTGATATCCTAGGCATAAATAGGTATATATAGGAGGTTGTGAGTCTTGTTTCATCATCAAGTTGTGAAGTGTGTTCTCATTAGAGATATTTGGAGGTTTTCCCCCTCGAAGTGGCTTGTTATTCTCAGTTATTATCAAGTATTTGCAGCATATTTCATATCATATTCTTCTATTGTGCAAGTTATTTCATAACAAGGGCTCCAAGAAGTCTATTAGTTGCCATTACTGTGGGAAGATTGGTCATATTCAAAAGTATTGTAGAAAATGGTTGGCTGATGAGAAGTCCAACCAGGAAGAGTCTCAACAGAGTACTCAAGTGGCAAAGTATACTAAGCAGAAGGAATCTGCATACTATGCATTCATGGCCAAAACATCATCAGAATATGGGTAGACTTAGTTTATGTTTGTAGGATGACCATTAAGGGAGGGTATTAAAGTATTAATCGTAATATGTAATGGTCATCTTAGCTTTTAGTTAGTCAATAGTTTATTTTTAGTTAACCTAGTTTGTTTCAGTTAGCTTTTAGTATCTTCTATTTCTGCTTTAGTTTGTTTTAGCAACTTTCAATTATTTGCTTTAGTTTACTTTAGTTAACGATTGTTTCTTTTAGAAATATCATCATGTAATTCTTTATATAAGGAGTATTCCTCTCGTTTGTAAATAACGAATATCGAATATCAATTATCATTTCAAGCTCTAGGGGTTTGTTTGAGCCCATACAAAGTGTAATGTCACTTATCCTTCTAAAGTTGTTTAAGTAATAGCAACGGATTTAATATAATAAATATAATTTAAAATCTGTAATGTTATCAAAATAAATGTAAATAATGAATGAAAACTACAAACATGTGACAATTTGGCAAGAATACTAAATTAAATAATTAACATAGCAAATTGAATACACATCCACATAATTCATATAGATTAATACCAAAGCATATAATTAATATTCTCAATATATTTCGACAAACTGACAGTCAATTTATGGATTTTGAGGCCTTCTACATGCAATGGCAAGGTTGGACTTGACCCCAAATGCTCCAAAATGATGACTAACTATTGAATATTGCAAGCACCTCCCAAGTGAAAACCCCCATAGATTTTCCCTTCAATGTCCAATTTGGAAGCAACAAAAAAAAATCAACTATTTGGACTTTGTACTCAATGGTAAGCTAATATGTGCTCCACCAATCTCCAAAATACACCTATAATACAAATCCACAAAGAGAAACCCTCCCAAAATCTATTCTTTCTATCAAATATTTTTGATACTCCAAATCATCATACAATGCAAGAGAAAAGCATACATATATTTCAAGAAAAAATAAGTTCTCAAATCCTATTCAAAGAGACTAACCAAAAGCACTCAACCTAGCTCTAATAACACGTAAGATTTGGCTATGGAGATAAGAACCCAAGATCAAGAGGCCTAAAGGAAACTACAAAGAACTTAGAAGATCAATACGATAGAATAAATTGTATTGTAATCAAAGGATGCAATACAATGAGATGCTCATATGAGAGCAAGACATGGGTATATATGAAATGCAACACCAAGATGTGTGAATGTACAACCAATGTGGGATAATGTATAATACATTTCCACCAATTAAGGAAAGTACAAGTCACATGATGCAAAAGTACAACCTACCCAAGTAGATACCTATCTAATTAAGTCTATTCTATCCTAGGTGAATAAAGTGAAATAAACTAAATAAACAAAATGCAAGAAAATAAAATAATGAACAAACATAGATAATTAGTTTAACCTCACTTGTTCCCATTATGTGGTCAATCCATTTTTTAATCAAGAAAATGTCAACTTCTCTCTTATGAGAGTTTCCTTGTCTACACTCCCATGAGGATGACCTTGCACCCATACACATCTAAAATGATATTGTTGAAACTTCAAAAGAAACCTAGTACCTCATTGAAATCTATGACAGTTTTGTATAGGTTGTGACCCATCTATTTAATAGTATATTGGCATATTTACTTTAAATTCTAGCTCAAACATTTGAGAGGCTAAACAAAGTCTCATTCTTAAATGTTGGTCAAGCTTTAGACCATCAATCCAAACCAAAATGGAATTCCTCCAGATATCTTGTCTCTAGGATAAACCTACAAGTATGCTTGCATATTTGAAGTAAAAGCTAAACACATCTAGAAATGAAGATTCTAAATCCCAAGATATATTGCTGAATAAGAATTCCAAGTTCGGAACCAAACAAAACTCAAAGCAAGGAAAAGGACCTTTGCATCACTCCCAGAAGGAAACATTGCTTGGGAATCAAACAAAGCAATCAAAGACTTGCAAGTAGTGCTAGGCACATGACTCCAATACACACTCCACTAGAGAATGTCAAGCTCAAAAAGCTTTGCTGGCACAATTAGAATCATCTAGTTCGACCACAATGTAAAAGACAATGCAAACAAATCATGGACTTTGAGTCAAGCACCATGGTAGTGACTACCAATATAGACTCGTCTTCCAATTCTATTCCAAAAAAAGCACAAATGTGGGTCAATAGGCAACCCATACAATATGGTTGACATCAGTAGCAAAAATAAATTGGTTCCTTTATAAGAAATTCAAAGACAACAATTGTTGACGACACCTCGAAACAAACATACACGATTGGATGGTTTAGCTAGGGCTCTAAGAAGTACCATTAAAGGCATGTGATATTTTTTTGAGCAACCATATCTTTACCCAATGAAGCAAATCCTAGAAACGCCATTGTAGATTATGGTAAGAACAAATATGGTATACTAAGAGTAGTTCCTAAGATTTCACTCTAACAACCTAGTTCCTCTAAAAGCAATCCAAAGACAACAACTACTAATAACACCTCACCACAACCACACACAATTTAATGGTTTAACTAGGGCTCTACAAAGCACCGTTAATGGTATTTGATATTTCTTGGGCAACTACATCTTCAACAACGCAATGTAACCCCTATGAAGCAAATCCTAGATATGTCAATATAGACTATGGTAAGAACAGATTTGGCATACCAAGAATAGTTCCTAAAATCTCACTCATCAGCACTGCATGGTGTAAGAAGTTGATTGGTTCTAGTAGGACCTTTGTGCTCTTGATGGTGAGACCTAAACTTATGAAAGGCATCCCTATGGTGTAAAAGCGAATATAGCACCCACTTCAACGGAACAAAGATAATTGAACAAAATGTTAGAGAATAGTACAACAGATAGACATCTTGTCACATACATCCAACCTCTCAATTTTTGTATACAACATTTGCATACTACACTCTTGTAATTTATAGCTCTAGTATGGTGTCTTCTTATTCTTGAATCTCTATGGTTGTATAACTCTGATTGATATTTGTACTTTATCACTCTCCAATTCAGTTTTGTTCATAACACATTTGAATCTGTTTGAGCATTTTGTGCCTTGCATACACAAGGTCCTCAAATCAGTAGTAAGGGTTTGACTAAATTATATTTGTCACAACAAGTCCACTTAAGTTATGGACCAGCGTATTGCATAGAGTGGGATTTAAAATTGAGATACACGATACAAGTGTCGGATACTAGCATTACACTATAACCTTCAAGAAAATTCTATTGGCTTATTGCAAATACCACTGCAAATAAAAACCTTCACATTAAAAAGAATTAATCATGTTTTAGTTTTCCCCTTCATTTAAGTAGTATATAAAAAAGTAACTCATTGTTTAGAGCGAGGCTCAACATTGACTACTCTCTTTCTAAGCCCAAACTACTTCAATTTTCCACTTCCATTACCCTACATCAGAACTCTATATAAACAAAGTTATTTACTTACTGTAGACTATCTGCTTCGGAATATCTGCCTTGAAAGATATCCTGACATTTTGTTCTATTTTTTACACATTTGACATCTTTATGTATTTTGCTTCTTGTTTTAGGAAAATGGATACTACGGAAAATACTATCAAACCATTTATAACCAAAGACGTTCTAAAACAAATTCAAATTTTAAATTACAAATACTCATATAAATCAATGACTGGCATTCACTGATAGGCCTAACTCCTATAAAATATTGCATCCCTTTTTCTTATTGCCAAGGAAAACAACAGAAGTAAAAAAATTGGGAGCAATACCTATCGACAAGTTCTCGTTTTATATGTCTGCCTAACTTCCAAATAAATAAGAGAGAGACTAAAAACTACTGAAAACGCATCAATCCTAAAAGCTTTTGCATCTTCTTTTCAATTCCGAGGCAACCATAAACATCCAAATACATTGAGAGTGTTATTAGTCGTAAACTTCAGACCTAAATTTATATAGGTGTGGGTTATTTGTGTCAACCGAACTTTCAAAAAAATTATTAAAAAATATAGAAACAGAGTTTACCCAAATTTATACCAGACCCAAATTCTATTAATCTGGTTTGTTTATAAAAGTTGGTCGAGATATGAAATTAAAAACGTAAGCATAGTAACAATCGAAGATCTCCTCCCTCCTTGCACTATAGATATTTCCATAGACAAAATAAAATCAAAATCAAAAACCCTAACCTGGTTTCTTGGAAGTCATGGCAATGTCCTTTCTGACTAAGCAATTGATGAGCGAAGACTTGCCCACATTGGAGCGCCCCAGCATGGCAAATTCAGGTTTGCCATCTTTAGGGCAATCTTTAGCCCTGATGCTGCTACCTTTAAACTCCACCTGCTTAATCTTTGCATCCCCTGCATATGGACCCATTATTATATTTGACCCGGGCAATAACATGTCTGCCTTTATTTCACTTCTCTCGACCCCTGGCGGCACAAAAAGCATGTCCAAGGGGATTCCATTGTTGCCATTGTTGTTGTCTGCTGCGTCTTTGGTGATTTGTGGCAGTGCAGACTTTGTGTTAAATTTGGTGGCGGCGGCTACATTTAGAGGGGCTTTTGCTGTTCTATGGGCGAGGGAGATTCTGGTGGAGGAGTGACTGAGGAAGAAATTGGCACAAGTTGTACGAATAAATTGGGGACACTGAATATTGGCCCTCAGCAGCATTATGCCGAACTTGAGGAAGAAGGAATATGTTAAACTGGTGGACAAAGCTGACATTTGGATGACATTTTGATTTCTGAGGACTTTCTGAGTTGGAAAGAAGTTGCAGGAAGATGGCAACAACCTGAATTCCTATGTTTGTATATTATTTATTTATTACTGCATTAAAATTGAGTGCATCCACGAGGTAGGACTTGGTGCAAAAAGTTACCACACTGCCTCCACTAATAGTTACTACAAGGCTATGGTTTCGTGAAGGAAGATCATATAAGAAATTATAGGTTTTAGCCATAATCATTTTGATATCAATTAAAATTTAACAATATATTTTTATTAAGTTAAAGAGGTGGAGTATTTTGTTGATTGTTTCAATGGACTATCAAGTATTTTTTATAGTCCAATCAACCGTATGAACGTTCAACATTTTTAATTAACTAATTACCAACAATCTTTCTTTTAGATTAAAGAGGTGGAGCATTTTGTTGATTGTTTCACTGGATCACCAAATATTTTTATAAATATTTTTATAATCTAATCAACTGCATGAACATTCAACGTTGTCAATTAACTAAATTGATGGTTTATATCTATTATCCTCAACTCGAATAATTATTTAAATCTAATTATTAGATTACTTGTTTATGTTTATTAAGTCCTAAAAACAATCATAGTATTGCAAGGCTTACTTCATTTCCTACAAGTAAATGATATTATAGTCTAATAATCATAAGATTGTTCTTAATAGTGTAAAGAATCTTATTCATTTTTAGCATAGTGGTATACATTATGATCTTTGTGTAGCCTTTGGAAGGAGATGCATGAATTACGATTATCATTCACATGATGTATTCATAACTTCCTTTAGCTTTTTAGATGAAGCTATTAGTATAGGCTCTAATGGAAATAATGGTAGCTACAAAAACTCCACTAATGTAAATAAACCATGATGGGTAAAGCGAGGTCATATTTTGTAATTGTTTCAATCACATCTCTCATGAGCTAAAAATGTTTTTATAGTAAGGGGCAAATTAGGTTGTAGGGCTTGAGGTTGTTTTTTCTCTTATGTGTATGGTGTTAATGAATGTACTATGATGAAGAATACATATATCTTACTTCATATTCTTCTTTAGATGTCTCTCATCTAATTGTCTCACGCCTAACTTATATACAAAATAGTATTTGTTTGGGTTAGAAACATTCTTCTCCTCTATTTGATTTATTTCTCTGTGTATGTTTTTTAACAATATTGAATGAAAATGTTTTTTATTTTATTTATTAGATGGACTTACACAAATGTAGAAGTATAAGCATGAGATTAGAAAAAAAAAGATATCAAAACTATATTTTTCATAAATAAATGGAATTATTTGCCGCAAGTAATAGTAATTAATTAATTAATTAATTGTTTTCCTTCTTATCTGATATATATAGAGAACCTATCTAGATGGGCATACATAGATTGATTCATATAGATCTATGTCTGCGTTAATGGGGCTAAATTCTATAGGATGGTGCTCCTTCCTTCCTATATTATTTATTTTCATCATTATTTTATTTTTTGTTTGATATAGATTTTGTTTATTTTTCTAATTTTAAAAATGGTTTACACATTTGTGTGACTTCTCATGGGCTTTATTGTACTTGAAGGTGAAATAAAATCTATTGAATCAATTTTGTCTAGAAATTTTATATGAGCTCTCATTATACTTTGGAGTTTGTATGTTTAATATATAAATGAATCAAATAAGATTGTTGGACAACCATAATATTGTTGAACAATTATACTTTAGAGAAATGTGTATAAGCTCTTAGTATGCTTTGGAGCTTATATGTTTAGCATCTAAATATACCAAATAGGATTGTTGAACAATTATATTTTATGGATTGGTGGTGATATCTAAATCAATTTGAAGCTTTGTAGGATAACATGGGCTATAGAGACATACATGATTAAATAAATAGGTATCTCTATGATATGGTTATCCTCCTATTAATAATTATATATGTATATTAATAACCATTGTTGATGATAACTATACCTATAAATTAGAAACTAATATTTTATACAACATGATTTAATAGTTTATGCCTATAAAATATTGCAATGTCTCAACTATCAATAGCTATCAAGGATATGTCTATTCAAAACAAATGGATAAAAAGTATCCTATGAATAAAAATCATTATTACTAAGGATACAATAAGATTATCCTATAGATTCCATTAGTTTGTACCCATTCTACATTAAATGATATGATTGCTAAGAACAAAGGCTATAGCTAAAATGGGTGTGGGTGTGGTTCGAGTCATAGTTTATGAATTGGTGTAAATAGGTGTTTTACCTATCTAGGTCATATTTACATGTTAAGTCCACTTAGGTCCTAGGAAGGAATCTTTCTAGTTAAGCATTAGTTGTCACTTATCTTATCTAATTGGTTTTTATTTAATGATTGTGTCTTAGGTAGTTATGAGTTAGTTGTCTCATGTGATAGGATTAAGACACTTGTCATGATCTTTCTAATCCTATCCCTCACCTTGCCTATATAAGCAAGGCTTCATATGTACATTGGCATATTCATTGTGGTTGTCATATTCATTTACCATTCTTGCATCCTTAAACATAGCATGTTATTTCTATCATTTCTCTCTTGTGGAAGTTATTTTGTCTTGCAAGTGATCCCGGAGTGTTGAGGAGTTCACCATAAACTTCTACATGGTATCAAAGCTTAAGTGTTGCAGACTTCTTCCCAGATCTAAGGGGACTATTTTAGCGTGTGTACAAGAGTGAATTTGCACCCCATGTGCAAATCCCCTTTTTTTCCTTTATCCACCTTAAACAACCAAGTTCAGAGGCTTAATTCCACCTAAGCCCACTACTTGCATCACACTTGGCACCTTTTTTGAGCGTCGATGGAGGCGTTTCTATCGGGGATGCCCTCATGGTGCACAAACGTTCGCACGGCGCACTTACGTCCCTGACAGATTCTCACGTCTGGAGCCTACAGAGGCGTTACACTTCTCATTGGGGGTCAATTTGTAATGCCCTCCTCAGCCGACCAACCCAAATATGGCCATTTTCTTCCTTCCCTCCTTCATATTCATTCCTTCAACTAGCATTCCATCTTCTTCCATCTTCTACACATCTCTTCACCACTTATGGGCTTCATCCACAATCCTCTTCACAATCCTCTTCCAAGTAGCTTCTTCACCATCTCTTCAATATCCAAACACTTTACACTTCACAGCAGCAACATCAACACTCCACCACTTCAGTAGAGCAAGTGTGGAACAGAACACCATTGCAACAGAGGCTTGAGTTCCTCTCATTTTCTCCCCCATTAGCCTTGAGTGCTCTTGGTGGAGGCGATAAGCTTTCACTCTTCTCCTCTATTACTTGGTTGAGTAGCATAACACTGTTTTGTAGTGCTTTAAGTGCTCTTTACTTCATTTCTACTTTTCTCTCTATCTATCTGGTTGTCCGTGGAGGTGGGAACACCAAAATGGGGTCTGACTGAGGTAGGCCCCTATACAGCCACCCAACCATTTCTCTCTCCCTCTTGTCTATAGGTATTGACGACACTCACAAGCCGAAAGCTTCATCACTCACACGGTCATAAGTATTTCCTTTCTCCTCCTTATCTTCTCTATTTCTTTATTTTGGTTCTATCACTTTTTGTTATTTCCCTATATTATGTAAGTTCTTAGCAATCGAATAGAAGCATTCACTTTGTTGTTTTCTGAGACATTCTTGTTCTCTGGTCCATACGAGATGCCAGCGCACCGCGTTGTCATATGTTTTCTGCATTGTCATCCTTTGGCTGAGAGCTTGTCAATCTATCCAAAAAACCTCTGTGACCTGCTCTTTCATATTCTGAAACTCTTGTCGCTATTCCATTGAGGTAGTATAGGGCAGTTTTCCTCATGAGGCTCTCTGAGTGAAGAGAACTCATGAGTAGCGAATCCCCCTATATTAAATTTTGGTGAACCCGACGTGAAGAACAGTGTTCTTCGAAAAATCTAGGAATTTATTTACCCCTACTTGGCGGGGTCATAACTTTTGACTCGGTGCTCGAAATTCAAAACCGTTTGCACAGTTGGAAAGGTCTCCTAGAGAACTAGTTCAATCCCTAAAATACTCCTTTGGCAATCAAATTTTAGGGACCAACGCAAGTTTCGACCTCAAATTCCACTCTGGAGACCTCTGAAAATGCAAATTACTAGAGCATAGAAAATAAAAATAAAAATTGTAATGGATGTAATATCTTTTTTTATTAGTTTTGTATCTAATTTTGTTCAAAATATTAATGATATTCCATTTAATGCATGTGATGGTGACTTGGCTTTACCCATGTCACTTGGTGTCTTTGATCCTTCTCATGAAAGTCCTCTTGCTTCGGAGTATATTTTGTTGCAAGAAGATGAAATCATGGATACCTTTCTTATTGTTACTCTATCTTCTATTCATTCTAATGCACTCTCTTCTAGAGATGATGCACTTGTGAATGATGGATCTACTCTTCATTCCAATGCACTCTCTTCTAGAGATGATGCATTTGTGAATGATGAATCTCCTATTCATGCCAATGCACTCTCTTCTAGAGATGATGCATTTGTGAAGGATGGATCTTTTCATCCCAATGCACTCTCTTCTAAAGACGTTGCGTTGGTGAATGATGAATCTCATCTTCCTTTTGATGCACTCTCTTCTAGAGATGATGCATTAGTGAATGATGAGCCTCCTTCCACATTTGATTCTCCCTGGATCGATGTTGAGAACGTTTCTTCAAATAATTATTTCACATTTGATCCTATTTGGATCGATGTCGAGAATATGTATTCAAATAGTTATTCTACTAGTTGTGATGATTATGTAAATGCAGTTTATGTCTCTGCTGCCTCTCAAAGGCCTAAGAGACCGATTATTTACGTGACCCCAACTAGTCCTTCTTCTAAAAGGGTTTGTTCTATTAATGGTGTTCCATTTGATAGTGACTCTCCTAGTCTCTCTACGACTCCATCTAATAGAGTGGTAGCCCATACGTATGAGAATAGAATGAATAAACAGTCTAGTCTTCCTCTAGCTCCCAAACCTACGACTAAAGCACCTAGAGGTTACGATCTTGTCAAGCAACCTCGGGTTACTCTGGATAAGGTCTCACTGTGGGATTTGCTTCAGTCTACTCCTACCTCTTCCCAAAAGAATGCATGTCTTAGTGATGATTGGGGTCCTTTAGAATTTACGGATTCCTTCATTTAGGAATATAAAGTTGACCCGATCCACTTGGACCTTCCAACAACATCATCCACACCCGCTATCGAAGATAGTCATTCTTCTGCATTGCGGGGTAATGTGATGCAACTTGTAATGTTCTTGGTGTTGATCTTCCCCCTACTAGGGAAAATGATCACACTTATGTTAAAGAAGTTAATGTTGGTAACCCTATCAGGAAGGATGATGGTGATCTCATAGAGGAGTGTGATCCCCCTTTCCAGAATAATGCTCTCTATGGAGATCCTCCTCCTTTGTCTTCTATCTTCGTATATTCTTCTTGTGAGAAGTCAAACCTTTCTCCACAAGAGAAAGGGTTGTTTCCTACTCCTCATCCTTTATCTAAGCAAGAGCGTATTTTGTTGCAGCTTCTAAAAGCCCACTTAATCACTCTTCCTTCTCCTACACGCAATAAACTTCATAAATAGGATGAAGGAAAACATTCTTTCTATGCATACCATCGAGTGCTTGGTCATTGCACTAGTGAATGTAAGGCCTTGAAGGACAAAATTCAACAACTTCTTGATTCAAGTGCCACAAATTCCCATTTGATCGATGCACCTTCCTTTACTTTGCATGACAAGTGATATCAAGGTTTACCTCTATCTTGTTCTAAGTACCTTTCATGGTTCTCCTCCCCTGCATGTTGGGGGCAGTGATGACTCATTTGGAGATGTGCATCCTTAAGGACCCCTCTCTTCGCTATGTCTTTCAAATGAAGTGTCCCTTGAGTGGACCCCTTTTCTCTTTCGAAGGGTTCCCAATGGACCTCTTTGAAAGCCTTTCTTTCAAATGAATTTTTTCGCATCTAGCTTGGGGGTAGCCTGACTAGACCTATTTCATATCTTCGTGTCTAGCTTAGGGGTAGCCTAACTAGACCTCGCTTTTCAAACAATGCGTCCCTTGAGTGGACCCCTCTTCTTTTGAAGGGTTCCCGAGGGATCCCTTTGGAAGTCTTCCAACCTAGCAATGGTCTGCGTGACTATCTGCTTACTTGCTCTGCAAGACCGAGAACCTATAGAGCTCCTTTACATACTTACTTGGTGATACGGGTTCTCCTCCTCGAGTGGGGTTTTCTTTTATCACCTCTTTTGTGGTGCGGGTTCTAATCTTGATCGGGTTTTGCTTTCACCACACGCTTTTTGGTGATACGGGTTCTCCTCAAGTGAGGTTTGCTTTTATCACCTCTTTTGTAGTGCGGGTTCTACTCTTGAGCAGGTTTTGCTTTCACCACATGCTTTTTGGTGATATAGGTTCTCCTCCTCAAGCGGGGTTTGCTTTTATCACCTCTTTTGTGGTGCGGGTTCTACTCCTGAGTGGGTTTTTCTTTCACCACACACTTTTTGATGATACGGGTTCTCCTCCTTGAGCGAGGTTTTCTTTTATCACCTCTTTTGTGGTATGGGTTCTACTCTTAAGCGGGTTTTTCTTTCACCACACGCTTTTATCATCTTTACTCGGTGATACGGGTTTCCTCCTTGAGCAAGGTTTGCTTTTATCACCTCTTTTGTGATACAGGTTCTCCTCCTTGAGCGGGGTTTTCTTTTATCACTTTTACTTTGTGGTACGGGTTTTCCTCCTCAAGCGGAGATTGCTTATATCACTTTTACTTTGTGGTACAAGTTTCCCTTCTCAAGCGGGGATTTCTTTTATCACTTTTACTATGTGATACAGGTTTTCCTCCTCGAGCGGGGATTGCTTTTATCACTCCTACTTTGTGGTACGGGTTCTACTCCTGAGCGAGTTTTGCTTTCACAACACGCTTTGTTCATCTCTCTTTCATCTCTTGTATATATTGGATCGAATACCTACATCTTCTTCATCCTAAGTATATGCTCTTTCTTCAGCTTTATAGTTTTGTGGAACTACGAAGTCCTCTTTTGACCCTGTACTCTCGGGTTTTCCAAATCGCGATTTGCTTCCTCGACGGTTCAGGTATGTGTTTCTAACCCTACTCTTTCTTAATCTACTTTACCGAGCACTCATCAGTGTTCGTGCTCACTAAAGTGGGGGAAAAATGTATAAGAGCGAATTTGCACCCCATGTGCAAATCCCCTTTTTTCCTTTATCCACCTTAGAAAACCAAGTTCAGAGGCTTAATTCCACCTAAGCTTGCTGCTTGCATCACACTTGGTGCCTATTTTGAGGGTTGGTGGAGACATTTCTATTGGGGACATTCGCGCGGCATAATTATGTCCCTGACAAATTCTCACATTTGGAGCCTACAGAGGTGTTACACTTCTCATTGGGGGTCGATTTGTAACACCCTCCTTGACCGATTGACCCAAATATGGTCGTTTTCTTCCTTCCCTCCTTCATATTCATTCCTTTAACTAGCATTCCATCTTCTTCCATCTTCTACACATCTCTTCACCACTTATGGGCTTCATCCACAATCCTCTTCCAAATAACTTCTTCACCATCTCTTCAATCTCCAAACACTTTACACTTCACAACAGCAACATCAACACTCCACCACTTCAATAGAACAAGTGTGGAACAAAACACCATTGCAGCAGAGGCTTGAGTTCCTCTCATTTTCTCCCCCATTAGCCTTGAGTGCTCTTGGTGGAGGTGGTAAGATTTCACTCCTCTCCTCTATTACTTGGTTGAGTAGCATAACACTTTTTTGTACTGCTTTAAGTGCTCTTTACTTCATTTCTACTTTTCTCTCTATCTATCTAGCTGTTTGTGGAGGTGGGAACACCAAAACAGGGTCTGACTAAGGCAGGCCCCTATACAGCCACCCAACCATTTCTCTCTCCCTCTTGTGTGTAGGTATTGAAGACACTCACGAGCCGGAAGCTTCATCACTCACACGGTCATAAGTATTTCCTTTCTCCTCCTTATCTTCTCTACTTCTTTATTTTGGTTCTATCACTTTTTGTTATTTCCCTATATTTTGTAAGTTTTTAGCAATAAGATAGAAGCATTCACTTTGTTGTTTTCTGAGACATTCTTGTTCTCTAGTTTGTACGAGATGCCAGTGTGCTACACTGTCATTCATTTTCTGCACTTTCATCCTTTGGTCGAGAGCTTGTCAGTCTATCCAAAAAATCATTGTGACCTGCTCTTTCGGATTCTAAAACTCTCGCCGTTGTTCCATTGAGGTAGTATAGGGCAGTTTGCCCCATGAGGCTCTCTGAGTGAAGAGAACTCATGAGTAGTGAATCCCCCCTATTTTACAATGTGAAATATTTGTTGGGTGTGATTTGGGGTCTTGAGAACCTTTTCATTGAATCCAGTGCATTTGAGAAAGTCAATATCAGCTTTTTTTTCATCAAATCCAACATTTTTTGTCAAAGTTACAAGGGTTTGAAGATTTCAAGATTCAGAGGTAGTTGAGCTTTTGGCACACTTTGAGCCCAAATCGACCTTGCCATCATGTTCAGAAGGCCCACGAGAATTTTTTTGATATAAACTACACCTATGTTTGGCCTTAGGGGTTTTTGAGGCAAACAAGTTTTACCTGGGCAGGTCGTATGACCCCTCGAGAACAAGCGTACAATTTATTCAATTCACAAAAAAAAAAAAATTCTACAAGTTTCTAATGTTTTTCAGGAAAAATTTAGTAAATTTTATTTCAAGAAATATTAAATATTGTCAAGGTTTATAAAGTTTTCAGGCGATTTTTTTTTTTTTTGCAGTTGTATGCAGACATTATTGCAGGTTTGGTGGCTTTTGCAAAGTCTGTCATCCACCTTGTCAACTATCACGTCATCTTCCTTGATCCTTTACTATCACTAGCACTCAATCCTATGATGTAAATAGGGGGATATGCCCTCAGGTGGCACGACCACCAGCTCGCTGCCCTCCAAACACCCCGCCTCGATGATGCTGCCGCTGGGAGCGAGAACGTTTTTATTTTGACCGCCAGCGGCAAGGTCATATGGCGGACCAGTCGCTGACCCCTAGGGGGCTTAAATTTTTCTCATGTTTAGTTATCATTTTCCCTCTTTTAGGCCTTTTTTTATTTTGTTATAACTTGCAATCTAGGAGGCAAAAATTTTTGAATGAGATTTAGTCGAAAAGTTGGTTTCATCAATTTTGCAGTGGTGCAAGTTATTTTCATAAATTTTATTATTTTGTGGCATTTACTATAGTTTGAAGTCATGTTCATTTTTGGCTCCTAAGCTCATAAATTTTTGCCACGATCTCTAAATTTTGTGATTCTTATGGCATTGAAAAGGTATTAAGGAGCTCTATCATGCCATTTATGCACTTTTTCTTTTTTTGTCCTAGGTTGATTGTTATTTCAGTTCTTGGCCCAATGGGTGTTTTGGAGATTACTTGGATATTTTGACAATTGGGACGGTGCAATTTTGATCTTTGCACTTCATTTTAGTTCCAGATCATTTATCAATCAAATGTTGCTTCAAAGATTCAAGGGTTGTGTCAATTTGAGAGTTTTTTAGTGTTCCTTGGCTTCAGGTCTATTGTTGCTTTATCATGTCTTCTAGGATTGCTCCAAAGAGATTCTAAGATTGCTAGCATTAAAATTGTCTTTCCTTGCTTGCCTTGATTAAGGATTCCAAAGTTTACTCCACAAGTGTGCTTCCAGTGCTTCTTTACATCAAGATATCTCATTATGGGGGTGTTGTATGGTCTCTCTTGTCATCCGTTGTATGGAGGGAGATTGATTAGATTTGTGATGGATTTCTTAATTGAGGGGGGGGGGGGTTGAATGGTCTCTTCTTCATTTCTCTTATGAGGGGGGATCTTTTTCCTCAAATGGGGTTTTTTCCTCATTTTTCATGGAGAGCATTATTGTATCTTTTCTCTCTTTTAGGGAGGAGTTTTGTCCCATTAGGTTTTCTCCTTTTCTCCATTTGAGAGAGATTGCATTTGCATTTGTAAATGGGTACCTAACATGGCCTCATTATCGAGAGTTATCTTTGCGTCATTTGCATAAGTACTCCCTAAGTTGTACTTGGGGGGGGTGTTGGTGTAAATAAGTGTTTTATCTATCTAGGTCCTATTTACATGTTAAGCCCACTTAGGTCCTAGGAAAGAATCTTTCTAGTTAAGCATTAGTTGTCACTCATCTTATCTAGTCAGATTTTATTTAATGCTTGTGTCCTAAGTAGTTATGAGTTAGTTGTCTCATGTGATAGGATGAATACACTTATCATGATCTTGTCTAATTCTATCCCTCACCTTGCCTATATAAGCAAGGCTTCATATGTACATTGTCATATTCATTTTGGTATTCTTGCATCCTTAAACATAGCATGATATTTTCTGTCATTTCTCTCTTGTGGAATTTATTTTGTCTTGCAGGTTATCCTAGAGTGTTAAGGAGTTCATCATAAACTCCTACATATATAATATGATACCCATTAAAAAACTAATCAATTAGCTAAGAACAAAGGGTGTAGTTATCTACCATGTCAACCCCTAACTAAAACTAAATTAAGTATAAATTTTGTAGAATCATATGACCTCCTATAATCTAATTCTTAGTTGATTTATTTTGTTTTACTTGTAAACAAATATTTTTCAATAGAGAATATAAGCCATAGATATATTAGGGTTCAATATTTGTGTATCAAAACATGCTTGCATAGAAAAGTACTTCATACTTAGATTTAGAAAGTAGAATAGGAGAATATGGTAGGTAGTATAGTTTAGGACAAGTGGAATGGTCAAATAAGGAGATCTAACTCAAAACTCGGTAAGGAAATAGTAGAAACAAATTTAAATTAGGCAATATTTTATTTGGGGTAGCTAATCTCTCTAACAAGCCCCCTAAAAGGTGGTTTTCTCACATGTCTAGAACCACCTAAGCCACATGATCCAAAACTAATAGTAGCAATTCATAGCCATGTGCCAAGTCATCAAAAACATTATCATGAATAAAATTAAAAAATATATTTGGTCAAGTTTGAGTGGAGAGATTTGGAAAATAAAGAAACCCAAATAACCAAACCATGTATATTGTAGATTTATTATCGACATCTTGGAAAGAATATGCATTATCCCATTGATTCCAAATTTTATTTTATTTTAAGAATTTTGTAAAGTTAAATCATTGTTATATATGCTAACTTGCCATAAAATAAAATAGCTTTTGGTTTGAAATGAGGTTTAAATGGTTTGTCGCTATAGATTTAGTTCACATCTAAAAATGTGGGCCAATATTCAAAAGGAAGTCTATGGAGTTTTCTTCCTCCCATCATCATTACTTTTTTGGTTTAATAAGTTTTCAAGTCTATTTGGTGATATGGATGTGAGACACATTGTGAAACATGATCTTTTATGTGTTGTATTTCAATTTTTGGGATATAATCTTGGTTTGCAAAATATCAAATTGATCAAAATATTCTTTATTTATTGATTTTGATATCTCATTTTGAAACAATGAATTTATTGTTCCACTTTTCCAAAAAAAAATACTAAATTCTAAATTTTGGTTACATACAATTGGATCTTTGAACCACCATATTGCTCACATGACAAGCTTATGCAATATGGATGTAAATAATAGATGTTGATGTTTGTTTGCTAAGGCATTTTAAAAGTTTTTTTTGGGTGAGAAAACCATGAAAGAGTTAAAAGCTCCAATTTCAATGTGGTTCTATGTTATAATATTTGGTTTATAATGCTAAATTGTTAAGCATTATAGTATTATGTTCACACACACATGCATATGTATACATATGTATATATATGCATATATGTGTATGTATGTACACATATATGTATATAAATGTGTGTACATGTATATTATATTGGGTTATGTAGTGCCCCGAGCCAGTGCCTCGTTTTGTTAATCTATATTTAGATTTTGATACATACATGTATGTGTATACATAAGTATATATATGTATATGTATGTGTGTGTGTGTGTGTGTGTTTGTGTATGTATGTACATGTATATTGTATTGGGTTATGTAATACCCCAAGCATGTGTGTTGTCAATCTATATTTGGCTTTTGATACACACATGCATATATATACATATGTATATATATGCATATAGGTATATGTATATAAATGCATGTACATGCATATTATTTTGGGTTATGTGATGCCTCAAGCATATGTGCCTTGTATTGTTAATATTTATTTGGCTTTTGCTACTTTACAATACCATCAATGACATTATTTTTGTATTATCATCAAGGTTTATGGATCATGTGATTGAATTCATTTATGTGGATATGTATATTCCAACCTCATTCTGCATTTTAGTGTTATATCATACTTCTTGATGATGTTCATGTGGATAGCTACCAAGGTGTATGGATTTTATACATGGATTATATGTATGGATTTATATGTTGGATTCAAATGTGTTTTAGTTCTACTATTTTCATGTTGATATATAATTTTACTTATGTTTAGTGTGTTTAGCATCATTCAATATTATGTATCTTGCATTTTTATATCCAAATCATGCTAGTGATTACATTATTCCTCAATGGATGTATATTTGATATTATGTCATTAGGGTACATTTATGATATACTTTGACTATTTTGTATTAGACAAGTATGTATGATGTTTTTCATGAGTGCCTAGGCACATGTTATCTAGAGGCAATCAATTTGAGTAAAAATGTTGTGTATTATCCATTTTCCCATCTTGCTCAAAGTCGAGCCCTGAGATATGCTACATGTTTTCACATTTTCTATGATGTATTTTATTTAATTGTTTAATCATAAAATTTCTTAATTCCTATTATTTTTTATTTAATTATTTTTTGTAAATTTATTATGTGCTTGAAAGTGGATATATGTTGGCGATGAATTAAATAATGATTTTGAATGTTTCAATGTGTATGGTTGATGTCATTAGGTAATTTAATTAATCTATGTTCTAGTTAGAAAGATGTATCTTTTATTTCCATAAAAGTTTTTTTGGCATCAAACTCGTTCAATTAAAATATTCTTGGTTATGAAAATAATTGTGAAAGTTATTTTTAATTAAATATTTATTATTATTGTTGTGGACAAATGGAAAAGTGTTTTGGGGAAAACTATATT
Organism: Sequoia sempervirens; assembly: GCA_007258455.2. NCBI lineage: Eukaryota > Viridiplantae > Streptophyta > Pinopsida > Cupressales > Cupressaceae > Sequoia > Sequoia sempervirens. The sequence continues at coordinate 43,698 of VDFB02303005.1, read as the reverse complement.
TTAATAAAAAGAAAAGAAAAAATCTGATAGGACCATGAAATTTTGGGGAGAGAGAAGCTTGTTTCATTTTGTTTCCTTTCTATTTTTTCTTACATTTTGGGGATTGCTCTTGGGTGTAGGGCTTGAGAGTGCCATATACAATGCTCAAGATTGCAATCGATTTGATTATTCAAGAATTCCTCAATATATAATTTACATATGAGACCACTTGGTTATATAGCCAAGGTGAGATATAAGATGTCATAATTTTATGACAAGTGTCTTAATCTTGTGACATGAGACAACTAACTTGACATAAAAGTCAAAAAGATAAGTTCTAGACATGACAACTAAGTCTTCTAGAAAGAATCTTAGGACCTAAGTAAACTTAACATGTGAATATGTCCCCTAAGTCCCTAGTGAGTGAATTAACTAAGTATAAGACATTTATTCACACCAACAACATGTAGGTGTGAGAGTGAATATTTTTCTAGAATTTTCCCAATTTATGATTATGTAATTCAAAATTCAAGTGTGTAACAATTTACAAAATGTTCAAGCAACAAAAGACAATTGTAAATGCAATTTTCAAATCTATGATGGAATAATTGACTAATTCTAATATGCCAAAATCTAAAAATGATGATGTTGATTCCTTTTTGAAACAAAACAATGCAATTTTTCACTTTTTGAATTATATGAAAGATGCCTAAATGAGTGCAATGAACACTTTCAGATTTAAATGACCTAATGCAGATTTGTAAATGCAATTGGAATGTAAATCTGACCTATGATGACTGAAATTAACCCTATGCAAACCTATAATGCTATATTGTATGCAATTTTTTTTGAATTTTTGTGCTTTTTATGATGCAAAAATGAATTCCTAAATGAACAATGCAACACAATACAATGCTAAACCTAGATCTAAGATGATTTGATTCATATTTTAGAAGGTTTATAATGCTAACATGTTAGGTTCACCAAAATGAAATGAAGAAAATGGTGGTGATCCTAGGATTTTACTCTAGGGTTTTGGGTACTTTTCCTAACATTTCATTTAGAGAGTTGAGGTAGTAGGGATTTGATGAATTTAGACAAGATATAGGATTGAATTACAACCTGAAAGGTGAGTCAACCTTCCCTTGACCAAATTTAGAATGGATCTTGGAATGAAATGTAATGATTTGACTAGGCTGATGATGCAAATAACTATCCTAATGCAAAAACAATAGATCTAGAATGTCATAGACAAATTCAAACTTCAAAAATGGATTGAGTAGAGTTTTTTGCACTTGTGATACAAATTTGAAGTTGATTTTTAAGGACCAAGTCGGCCTAGGCGACTATGTCATAGTACATGAATCTCAAATATGATTTCAGAGTCCTTTAGAGCCAGATCAAAGCCTTCTTTTCCCAAGTGTCATATTGTCGGATCTTCGTCGAGTGCAGAGATAAATGAGTTATTGTATGTTGTCAAGGTGTAGGGTTTGAATGCAAAAATGAATAATTGACCTTCAAGCTTCTCCCAATCTTCTTCACATCTAAAACTTGTACATTCAAAGAGAGAGAAAGGGTTATGCCATATATAAGGGGCTTTCCTCAGTCAAACCCCGTGTTGGTGTTTCCACCTCCACAATGGCTATGTCAATGAAAGAGAGCTTATCCTTTTGAGGGATAGAGGATAAATGATAAAAGAATGATGAATCAATAATAGGCTACAACTCACCACTCAAAAATGGCTTCCTTGAAGGGTTAAAGTCATGCACATCTCCTCAAGGCTTTATTTTTGTTGGCTTGATTTGCTTGAAGACCTAAAAGGGTTAGATCTCACTAATCATATGAGAACATAAACATGAACAAACTCACTTACACTTTGAAATGATGCTTTGATATTGAATTGCTACGATAAATTTTCTCTTGACTACTCTGGACTTTCTTGATTGCTTGATAGTTCTCTTGATTTCCAATAATTGCTAGTTAGTTTTTAAATGATGCAACGACTACGTATTTATATGCAATTAATCTAATTTCCCAAAAAATAAATCCCGATAGCCATCATTTGACATTTGAAATTCAAATAATAAAATGTCGAATTCGACATTAAATTTTGGTGGCAAAATAGGGGAATCAAGTTGCCTAGGGTGACTTAGTCGTAGCCCTATTTTGTGGGATCTAAGGTGTCAGGGGAAAAATATTAAATGTTTGCTTTGTTTTTCTTCATGGGTTTTATTGATAATTGTCCAAATGGGTTATAAAATGCATAATTTAGGACATTAGATGTAAAATTAGTTCCATGCACTTAGGAGGAAGCAAAACATAGTGTGAAATTGTTAAGGGTGGAAATTTACGATGCTACAATACCACCAAACATCATGAACTCATATCCATTGTTGGATCTTCTATTGTCAATGTCACTTGTCTAATCTTAGTCCACATATCCACAAATACTAACTGAATGTCAAGGTCCTATAAAATAACCATGAAAACATAGGGAATACTTAGAAGCACCCCACAAATATTTGAACACCCTCTTTACTATAAGAAAATTTACAGTGCAAAAAATAGAGAAAAATAATAAGCACAACTTTAACACAGTATTTACGTGGAAAACTTGGTAAAATTATACCAAGTGTTGGCCTCCTTTAATGGTTCAATAACTAATCCCTAAGAGATGTAACTTAGAGATTAGACATCTGCACTAAGTAGCTATCTTACTCATCATGAAGGTGCATTTCATTGTCAACCCAAGGACGTAAACTTGAAATGGGTCAACACTGTATGTGCACTAGGACTCCACTGCAGTCATCCTTAAGCTAGAAAAGAAACATTATTAAAAATAAAATGCTGGAAATAAATTAACATAAGCACTGAGCATGAATCAACAACTACACTGAGCATCAACAACTAGACTGGGAATGGATGAAAAAAATAGAAATCTCAGCAAATAGACAAGAAACTACTCTGTCTGCCTTGGTTGTAGGAATAGTCACATAATAGAGTTTTAGTGGCTGTAGGAACAAACAACTATTGAAACTGAAACTAATTACTAAACATAAAAATAACTTTTAAACTAAATGGGTGGAATTCTCACCAAGTGGGCCCCCTTGAGTGAGCCTTCCTTAAGCTAACTCAGATGCAACAAATAATAATATCATTTTATTCCTTGAAAACATGATTACAACATATCAACAATATGACTGTATTACTTAAACTAAAAATGCAAGTACAATCTTAGAACATCCAACCTTATGAAAAGGGGCATCTGACCATTATTTATAGAGGGAAAAACTTCTAATTAACCCTAACTAACTAGGCAATCGACTCCAACAAAATAGGAGGATGCCATTTATTGAAAGCATAGAAAAGAGAGGGAGGAAGTTATGCATGCACTAGATTTGGTCAAAGCAGACTTGCCCCAATGAGAATCTAGCACAACACACTCCCTAGATTTTCTCAACTAACAAACATGATCATTTAAAAGGTAGTTACAATCTTTCATTCGAGCTAGGAATTTCCCTCCATTGAGAGTTTTCCCTCCTTTGACCTCTTAATGATCATCTTTTTGACTTCCTTAGCAACTGACCAATTGGCAGGAGTTTCTTCCACTTTGCAAGCTTTGTTTACATCAACATCTTAATGTGAACCTGCATAATGACATTAGCATGCACAAACAATTTCATATCCATAATTACCTTAAAGTAACATCTATTCAACCACATGTAAAATTAACATAGATAATTCACATAGCATGTTAATGTCATCAAAAGTCACAAGGATAAGTTTATGACCAAGGTTTATGGATTTAAGGAAATAACATTCAAAGAATGTCAATAACCAAGTGCCAAAGTCTATAGTATCAACAACAAATATATGATAAACCCTATCAAAATTGAGCCATTAATTGGACTCATCACCAAGAAAAAAACCATGAGAAAAGATCTTTCATATTTTATTTCTCAGGAAATTCACAATTACAACAATCTTCTGAAAAGTTACAAAAAATGCGACTTCAACAAAGTATTAGAAATTCAAGTTGCAAAGTCCTTGTCAAACAAAATTTTTCAAAAATAGAAAGTGTGATTCATACAACTACATGCCGAACATTTGTCAAAACCACCAAAAATAGAGAGTCCCAAAAAAATTTGGCATTTCTAGGAATGACTTCAACATTCAAGGGGGTATGATAGCCCCCCCTGGGACCCCCTGTCACTACAACCTTCAGTTGTATAGTAGGCCTTTAGCTACGATGGGCATGCACCATGAATACTAGATATCAATGTCAACTATCCATCACTGCTGGAATAACAATAAAATTGAATTCATATTCCAAAATTTACTACATCCCAATATACCCATCCAATATTAGCCATAAACCAATTAAGGACTCTCATTGCTTGGACAATATCTAGTATTTTGTAGACCATGACATACATCAAAATGACAACACTTGCATACTATACTCTAGTCATGTTCTTTATCTCAGAAGTATATTTTGGACAATCTTCCATGGATAACTTTATCCCATGTAAAATAGGAATAAACAAGGATCTACAAGCTACCACGTTGAATCTCTCCAAGATCAAGTTCACATACTTACTATAGCCCCTCCAAACCTTTCTGCTAGCTATGTCTCTTTTGATCTCCATCCCCAAGATGTATTTGGTTGCCTTAGATCTTTCATCTCAAACCAAGTTGAAAGATTTTGAAATGTAATACTTAGGCTATGACATATATATCTCTTCCTCCAAGCCACCTTGAAGGAAAGTTGTCTTCACATCCATCTACTCAACTTCTAAATCATAAGTTGTAGCAAGTGACAACATGAAGCTAATGGATGTTATCTTTGCAACAAGAGATAATATCTCACTATAATTAATTTCCTCCACTTGTGAGTAACCCTTCATGACCAACCTTTCTTTATGATTCTCAACATTGCCATCAAGACCAAACTTCTTCTTGAACACCCATTTGCAACCATTAGGTTTATGTCATTTAGGAAAAGGTACCAAATCCCATGTGTCATTTTTCTTTAATGCACATTTATCTATTCTTCCATGGATTTTATCCAAGAATCTACATCACACATACCCATAGCCTTCTTTATATTCCTTGGCTCATCAGTGTTAGTGATATAAGCAAAAATATAGCTATAATCAAGCAATGAATATCAAAAACATTTCAACTTTCCACCTAATCCATATGGATTTCCTCAAAGTATGAGATTGAGGTTCTTCATCTTCTTCTAAACTTTCAAATCTACTTGATCTCTCCTCATCATCAAATCCAACAGGTGTTTTTGATTCATCTTTCTTAGGGGTGGGAGGAAGATGTACCACATCCTTTTTCTTCTCCTCTTTCTTTGGCTACAAAACAATGGAAGAAGGTTTCATATCTCTAAATATAACACTTCTATTGTAGAGAACCTTCTCAACCACTATATCCCAAAGCTTGTACCCTTTTAAACCAATACCATAACTGATGAAGATACATGTAATTGCCTTGTTCTCCAAATTTGACCTCTTTTCCTTTAGCACATGTGCATATGTCTCACAATTGAATAATCAAAGATGTCTCAATGAGGGATTCTTTCTTGACCACACCTACATAAGTGTCTTCTCAACAAGTCTTGATGTAGGAGATCTACTAACCAAATAACAAGTAGTGGTAACAACTTCAACCCAATTTTTTTTTTCTAGGCTAGCTCCACCTAGGATACTCCTAGCCTTCTCCATCAACATCTTGTTCATCCTTTGTGTAACTCTATTTTACTAAGGGGTACATGAAATTGTTTTATGCCTCACAATCCCATGTTCTTTATAGAACTTTTCAAAACTTGTAGAACAAAATTCACCACCATTATCAATCTTCAAACACTTATTTTTAGTTGATAGGCTTTTATTGTGGACTTTCCAGTCCACAAGCAGCCAATAAACCTATCTCACATTCTGATAAACTGTTGTATCACGCTGATAAACCATTTTTAGTTGCCTGACGCTCAGAAAATATGTGAAACAACTGTCAAAAAAATCTTTCCAATCATTGCTATCTTTATTGCAAAGAGCCATGTCTATCTGCATTACACGATCTACCTTACTATCTTCTCAATATTTATACATTCACTCACACAACAACAAAATAAATCTTTCAATCTTATTACCCTTCCACATGGCAAGTCTACACCATCATTACTGAGCACCATCCGATGTGTTTGCAAGCTTTATCCTCTCCATATCCCTCTCCCCTCCTCTCCATATCCCTCTATATTTAGGTACAAGGAGGTCACAGGTTTGACTCTAGGTCAAGAATCTTTGATGTGCTAGCATGATGGAAATTGCATCGCGAGAAAATGGAACTTCTACATTGAATCCTAACACACTATTGTTTATTCCCCTGGCCTACTAGCAGGTGGAAGATTTCTCACTTGAATGGTGGAAGCTCGTACAATCATCGTTGTGGTTTTGTGATTACTGGCTCCGTGAACGCTACGAGATGTTTGAGGAGGTGGAATGCTTTGCAGATCTATTTCTTGAAACCCTAGAAGATTAGTCTTTCGAGCTCGGAAGGAGCTTTAGCTTTGCTCTGCGGTAGATGACGAAGAGTTTCTTGATGGATTAGACTCTACAAGTAAAAAATTATGAGGTTATGGAGTAGGGAATATAATACATGATTTAGTGAATGAAACCCTATCATTTATCCTTGTGTTGTTCTTGTTTTAACAAACAACAAAAAGGAGGAGCTTGTGGCACTCAATTCTTTGGGTAATGGAAAGCCTTGCAAGCCAAAATACAAGGTGAAATGCTCGTAGAAGCCTTCGTAGATTGTAAATGTCAAGTCCAGTCCTCGCAGGATCTAGCAACCCAGGTAGATGGTTAAATTCATCTATTTCACGGTCACACGGTAGCTGATAAATGGTTATTCATGGTCACAGTCACATGGGGGTTGTTATTTTCGGTCAATGTGCATGGGAAAGTGCTTTAATTATCGTATCATTGTATAGAGGAGGCCGACATGAAGAATAGGGAAAGTGTCGCTTGCGACCTCATGTACCAATTTGGTTTAGTGTGACATTTTCTGCCTTATGCCATAGTCATATGTAATTTGCTATTGTATAGTGTATGTGTAGGTCATTTGAAAAAAAACTCCCGCATGTAATAGGGTGATTACCAAAGTTTCCAAGTAAAAAAAAAAAAGAGAAATAAACAAACAAAAATTTGTTACTTCCACTTGCATGTGGATTTGGTTGTTGATCCTTAACTTAGCCTTTTTTTGTTACTTAGTGAATCTTCATTTCTATAATTAGTTAGGCAAGGCCTATCCAACACTCTTTGCACATTTCACTATGTTTATTAATTAAATTAAATTTAATATAACAAGAAATGTAAATGAATTGTTCACCTAGAATAAATTTCCCTACATTATCTGACATGAAGAATAAACTTTTTAAATACTATTCACAAGACTAAACAATTTAAGTTACGAAGAGCTACAATAAAGTGTCAAAGAACACACCCATTACATATTTATTTTCTGAGTTCTCATTAATTTGCATAGTTATCTAGGGACTCATACACTAGTCTGGGTACTTGTTTTCCCTATCTGAAATATGCCCATCTTGGAGTCGTGTATAAAGGCATCTCGAAATATTCATAAACTTTAGATGCTATAATTTATAAACATCACAACACAAGTTGTGCAAAATCTCGAGGTAAGTCACTTTCCATGGTTTCAGTGATTTTTTTTAATTTGTACATGGCCAGATCATATTTGTTGTTTTTATTTTATTTGAAAATAATTTTGTTGTTATCTGTTAAAGAAATGGAATTGGTTATGTACCAAAATGTTTGTATGCTTCTATTATATTTTACCTTTATTTAAATTTACAGTTAATATATCTATATCTATTTTTTTCAAATTTCAAACATTGGTTACTACTGCAAAGCCAATCTCATTGTTTTTGTAGCTATGAAAAACTAACATACAACGAATCCTTGGACCTTGAGCAATGACCATAGTAAGTCAAGATGGAACTAATTGCCATGGAAAAAATCCAGCGTGATAGAATTTTCATTGAGAATGTTCATCAACTGACAAGTAAAAGCTTCTACACTATTTCATTCTTCTTGTCCCCAAGATCATAAAATGGCTTCTTATCAATCACAAGCTGTGAAAATCCAAGACTTTCGTGTTTCTTTTGGGACTCAGCAGCAGCAATTACTTTATAACTTGATCATGTATTTAGTGTAAGGTGTTTATAGATTTAACTGTGTATTTTTGTATTTATATAATTAACTGGATTAATAAATGTACATAATGTTAATCTAATTAGAGGTGAGGAAATTGATTATGTTGCCAATAGTGTTGAAGTAGTTTCATCAAGACAGAAATTGGGCCATTCTGAATCTTTTGGAGGTTATAATCATGCATATAAATTTTGTGTCAAACTTGATGGTCGAAACATAACCTATGGCCTAACTGAACCAAAATACAGTATTGAATATTAGATGGAGAAAGACTCATTTAAGTCTTCAAAGGTAATATAAAATTGAGATGATTAACAGGAGGATCTAAGGTACTAGTGTTTAGTTGGATAAAAATTCTTCCTTTCTTGTTTATCTTTTTAGCCAAACATCCTTCAAGATTGCGGGATTCAAAATAGAGTGGAGTATAATCAGTATTTTTTCTTATTCTAAAGACTTTTATCTTTGCAATATGTGAACAAACAGTTCAAGATGTAGCATATGGAATGATTGGTGCAGCCCAGAAAATGACTATCTCATGGTTGGAATATGAAGACAAAAGAAATTGGTAGTTCTACCTTGGTCTTTGCACCCATTTTAAAGGGTAGAGTGCAGATGTCATAGTCTTTATGGATTCTCCGTTGTTGTTCTCAAGGTTATGTATATTGGTATGTAGCTTTAGGTCAGGTTCATGAGGATTCATAATGATTCAGTTCCTCAAAAATTATCTTGGCCTCTAGTCTAAAACTATTTGCTCCTTCAAGTTTATTTCTTAGGTAGATTTTGATAGTAGAAACATATTAAACTTCTCTTTTTATAGCAAGAATTGCATGTGTACAAAGGGTCAAGGCTGCAATCAATTCTTCTACTTCCTTGTGATTCCAGTGTCCTCCACTGATAGGGTTACAATTAAAATTGCAATATATACCTATAGCTTATTTTCTATTGAGAGAGCATGGCTGATATAAGGACAAAAACAAAAGAGATGATAGTGATTAATAATGCAAGGCAATGTTACTGTTACATATTTTTATGACCTTTAATTTGGGTTTCTTTAGTCTACTTGTAGCTTTTTCTTTTCTATAAAACAAAGTTGATATAAGGATAGAAATGGTAGTAAACTCTTTAATAAGAAAAAGGCAATGCTACTATTATGTTTTTTTTAATTAATATGCTTATAATTTAGTAGACATGAAGTCTCCATAATTTATGAAGAATATGTATGATTTTTTTCATTTATGGTTTTCATCTTTTTATTTCAGCAATCTAATTCATCACTCTCTTTTTCTAAAAGATGGATCATTGAATGTGATTCCAAAGATCAATTAAAAAACAATCATATGTGTTCATAATTAGCCTATAGGTTTTTATTGTGGAATTTCCAGTCCACAAGCCATTGGGATACCTGTCTCACACACCCAACATACTATTTGCTCGCTCGTAAACATGTTTTAATTTGGATTTTGGAGAAGGTAGTTTCCAATTGCCATTCTATCTCTTCACTCAGATGCAATTTTTGAAGGTGACAATGACTTATATGGTGCATAATTAAATGCAAAATTGCCTCCACCGCATATCCTATCACACTACCTGTGATCAGTGATAGAAGTAATAATTTTAAAGATTTGATATGATTGATCTATCTCATCAAATCATGTTCACCACCTCATGCATCCACAATCTACAAGAAAATAACTTTCTATATTGCAGAGATCACATTCATTAAGACTGGAAGGTAGAGAACAAAATTTTCCTTGTCAAATTTGAGGGCCATGCCACCATCTCTAGAGTATAGGGAGATGTATATTTTGACCTTCCATAATCTTGAAATGGAAGGAAGAACATAATTAAACCAACTCTCTACTATTGATGAAGAAGAAGCAGAAGCAGACTTTGTTCTGAGAAAGAAAGAGAGGGTTACACCATGCAAGAAACCCACAAAATGTTCCCAACCCATGAAGGGGTTATCCAATTCAAATCGTGAGAGTTGCAAGTATTTGAACAGGCAAAACGAAGAAGTGGTGTTTAAGAGCAAGTCAGATAGCTTAGCTTGTGCTTCTTTTTAGGCCCACTCTCCAATTGTAAAATCTTGTCCAAGACAAGAAGGGGAATTTGATTTTCCAACTTCATGATGTCCCCCAAAACTGTAAATCTTGCCTACTTAATTTGATGCTCATTGAAAAGGGGTTTGAAATACATATTGTCAAAAGAATCAGAGTGATCTTTGTCTGTGAGAGTCTTGAGTTGAGTTTTACATTCAATGTTTTGGGAGGTGGAACTGTTATCAATGTTGGGTTTTGAAGCATTTACATTCAAAATTTTGGGAGGTGGAACTATTATTAATGTTGGGGTTTTACAGTAGGACAAGCTTGGCATACATTAAACGCATGGGATGGGATGAGAAACTGGTAAATGAGTTGTTTGTGTGGGTGGAGAAAATTAATTCTTTTGAACTATATCCCCTTTCTAGCTAGTCATTGGCTCTGAGAGATACTCTTCTAGAAGTGGGAGTGCTTCCTAGAAATGGGTATACTGTGGATCATGTGGAGGGCACTAAGATTAGTGCTTCCACATTTGATAACAATGGAAAATGACATACAACTACAAATTTGCTCAAGTATGCAAACCCATATAATATTGTTGTTCTACTCAATGCTACAGCCTCGAGAATTCTCTTCAAATCATCATCATTAGGTTCATAATGAAACAAAGTGTTTGTTTTGGATAAGCTTATTGGTTTAGTCTAAGATTAATTCCCCTAGATTTCATGTCATCAAATCGTGTCATGCAAGTTATTCCCTTTAGCCTTCTATTCTTACATACATGACTCTTGATCTTATAACTTCCCATCATGACTATTGATCTTTTGACTTTTGATGCTCTTCACTTAGTGACCCTTTATATTCCTTACTTTACTCTTTCATTTGTGGATGATTGACTATTCCAACACAGTCCTCAATGGATGATTGATTATTCCAACATAGTCCCTAATGGATCATCCCAAAGAAGTATTGGTTCATGAAATGCTATTTCCAGTTCTACTCAAGTCATGTGATTCATCCCATAGTCATACCCAGTAGATCAAAGTAAACTAGTCATTTACTATGACATTTCCAACCTTCGAATCTCTATGTAATCACATCCAACATGTTGTCTAATGTATGAATCATAGCAGTTTGAATTCAACTAAAATACATCTTCCACGTGTAAGCCAAATGGTTAAATCTTAATCCAATATTCACACTTCTCCTTTCAAAGTAAGTTCTAACATTTACCACACCAATGCCAAATTATTATTTCTAGCTTTAGGTCATTTCCATAAAGTCAACTTGTGTAGTATTCCATTTAATGAAATATTCAAACATATTTAATTTTACCTTTAATTTCCTATCGACGTATCCCTTGAACCTCCTATAGGTGCAAGTGCTAGTTTTACTAGTTTAGCTCTCAACAAAAGTCTTAAACTCTTTGAACCAGCTAAAGACCACATTTACTTATGAGGAAATGCACCCATGTTGTAATGAGCCTAGCTCAAAACTGACCAGAATTTGCCCTAATTGGCTGATTGTAATTTTGTCAAACAGTTCTAGTGCAACCTTGTGACTTGCTGTTGTAGGGTTTCAGTTTAAGATGCTTGATAGAAATGAATGCTAAGGCAGATTTAACACTTCTACAATGCCAATAATCTGAACATGAATGCAAATGCAATTCTTTTTGGATTTTTTTATGCAAATATATGAAAACTAGGTATGCAAAGACTAGCTACAGCAAATAGACGTTTTTACAAACATTTGCCATGCATCATTTCAGTTACAAGTCTATTTGCAAAGTATCTATTGGAAAATCAACTACTTATAACTCCATTATTATGAATACTTTCAATACAAAGCTAATGACAAACAGCCAAGACTCTTGGCTTATACATTTGAATTAATGCTAAAGTCTGAAGCAGACTGTCACCTACAGCCGTACCCTATTATGCAAATAAATGATATCTAAAATGCATGAAATTTAACAATGGAACCTGGTTTGGAGTCGCCTTACTTTCCCAATGATGAAGCAATAGAAATTCTGGAAGTTGAAGACCATATGCAGCTGATATGATTTTTTGAAGAAGTTACCCCTGTTCTGATTGGAAATGTGAAATAAAATAATCTGCTAACCCTCCAAGCCTCCAATAACTTCTAACATGATCGGCAGGGCCCTAGAAATGAGGCGCACCAATCTCCAAGAGAAATTGACCTGGTTATGAGCTGGAATGAATGAAAAATGCTCCTCCAAAGGCGTCCCTGTTATGCTTCAGACTTGGCTTCAGATTTGTTCAATGTAGATCTGACCTTCCCTTCCAAGATTCGATGCCACATGACACTACTCCTCAATGCCAGCCAACTCCTAAATCGAAGTCTTCAAAATTTGGCCCTAGGCCACAAATTTCTGCCCTAATGAAGTGACTGAAGTATCACCTCCAAGCTGCAATAATTCAGGTGATATTGCACACCCTCAAAATTGCTATCAATGGGAGTTTTCATTCCCAAAGACAAACTGATTATCTGCAGACCACTTGGCTCCACAAATACTCAAGAAGAATCACCAACCAACAATTCATCAAATCTAGATGATCAAATGATGAGACCTCAAGGTCTATTTATGCTTTTTCCTCTAGAGGTCGGCCTCAATAAAATAATATTATCCTTTGACTTCTAGAAGATTCCAGAATAATTTAATCTTTTTGCACTTTATAAAATATTAAAATATTATATTATTAATAAAGTGCACCTCAACATCAAATTATAAAATAAGGTTTCCATAAATAGAAATAATGATTAAATATAATGGAAAACCTTTCTCCAATCAAAAACTAAGCCAAGTAACTGCAAAATGACTCTCTCACCATGCCTCATTAGCCTACGAGAGCCGTTAATAGGCTAATCCTGCTGATATGTCGATGTCAACTAGAAGGGGACATTATAGTCCGCCCCTCCCGAAATTGCTTGTCCCCAAGCAATCTAAATTCAGGATGCTGCAAGATCTCCTCACTCTCCCATGTCGCATCCTCAACTGGTAAGTCCTTCCACTTGATCAAGTATTCACTGATAACTCGTTTCCGCGTAGTCTTCTCACGAACATCCAATATAGCCTCCGGCACCAAAATGAGTTTTCCTTCATCATTCAATGGTGGCAATGTCGTGGAGGGAACCACACGATGTCCCAACGCCCTCTTGAGGCGAGATACATGGAATATATTATGCACGCTACTATCAGCAGGTAATTCCAACTCATAAGCCACTTCTCCTACCCTCCTGATAATCTTGAAAGGACCATAGTAACGTGGCTTAAGCTTTTCTGCTCCGCTCTTCTTGAGAGTGGACTGCCTGTAGGGCTGCAACATCAAGTACACCATATCGCCAACCTCGAAGGAACGCTCAACCCTCTTCTGATCTGCATACTGCTTTTGTTGGTTTTGTGCCTTTTGAATATTTTCCCATAAAGCCCTCATAATGTCCTGATTATCCTGTAAGAGATCACCAGCACTAGGCACACGACTGTCACTCAACAAGAGGTCCAGGAAATTAGGCGCATCATATCCATACAAGGCCATGAATGGTGTCATCTGAATAGAGAGATGGTAAGTGGTATTGTAGCAATACTCACAAAGATGTAGCCACTTGACCCACCCCTTCTGCTGTCCTGCGATGTAGTTCCTCAAATAGCCTTCCACCCATTTATTTACTATTTCTGTCTGTCCGTCAGTTTGTGGGTGGTAACTAGTGCTCGGAGAGAGTTCTGTCCCACATAGCCTGAATAGCTCCTGCCAAAAGTGGCTCATGAATCGACTATCTCTATCACTGACAATGTTCCGTGGTAGCCCATGCAGTTGGAAAACCTCCTGGAAGAACAACTCTGCTACCTGAATAGCTATATATGTGGATGTGATCGGAAAGAAGTGAGCAAATTTAGTCAAACGATCTACAACCACATAGATACAATCTCGCCCCTGGGCTTTAGGCAAGCCAGTGATGAAGTCCATCGACAAACACTCCCACTTCCTGTCAGGAATTGGAAGTGGCTGAAGTAAGCCTGCAGGGTATGTGTGCTCTTGTTTATTTTGCTGACAAACAGGGCATTCTCTAACATACTGCATTACATCTGATTTAAGGCCTTTCCATGTAAACCTCTCTCGCACCTGTTTATAAGTTTTGAAAAAGTCAGGATGTCCTGCCATAGGTGCATCGTGGAAGGCCCTCAAAATGGTGATTTTCATTCCCGATCCTGGAATCAAATAGATCCTCCCCTTGTAAATGATAAGATCATTTACAACTGTGTACCTGTCATCCTGCACTGATCCATCAACAATCCCTGTAGCCCAACTATCCTTAACATATTCTGCCACTATCAGGTGCCTCCAATCTTCCGCAATCCCAGTCATAGAGCTTAAGTGGGGACGTCGGGATAAAGCATCGGCCACAATATTATGTGTTCCTTTAACAAAGGAAATATCAAAGTCATATGATTGTAGCTTACTCACCCATTTTTGCTGTCGATCATTAAGATCCCGTTGCCCTAGGAAGTGCCTCAAGCTGTTGTGGTCTGTCTTAACCACAAATTTGCTGCCCACCAAATACTGTCTGAATTTGGCCAATGCATGCATAATGGCCAACATCTCCTTATCATATATGCTATATCCCCTCTCTGGACCACGAAGCTTCCGACTCTCAAAAGTAATCGGATGTTTGTCCTACATAAGGACTGCACCAATTCCCTCTCCTGGAGCATCACATTGCAGCTCAAAGGGTTTAGAAAAATCTGGCAAAGCAAGCACCAGGCATGTAGTCATGATTAGTTTGAACATCTCAAAGCAATCCTGCGCCTCTAGAGTCCAAACGAAAGCCCCTTTCTTGGTCAAGTCTGTGAGTGGTGCAGCATGGCATGAATATCCATTAACAAATCTGCGGTAGAATCCACACAACCCCAAAAATCCTCTAAGCTGAGTAAGATTCACTGGTGTAGGCCATTCAACAATCGCCTTAATCTTCTCAGGGTTCATACGTACTCCCTCAGAACTGATGATGTGACCAAGATATAATAACTCTGTCATCCCTAAGTCACATTTAGACTCCTTTGCATACAAGGATTCTTTCCCCAAAATGCCCAACACTATGTCAAGATGTGCTATATGATCATCCCATGTTTTACTGTATACCAAAATATCATCAAAGAATACCAGTACATACCTCCTCAACTGTGAATGGAAAACCCGGTTCATTGTAGACTGAAATGTTGCTGGGGCATTGGTTAATCCAAAGGGCATAACCACAAACTCAAAATGCCCACAATGGCACCTAAATGTTGTCTTCTCAATGTCCTGTTCCCTAACCCGAATCTGATGATAGCCTGACCTCAGATCAATTTTGGAGAAGAAATGTGCACCATGTAACTCATCTATTAACTCATCAATTCTAGGGATGGGATATCTCTTCTTTATTGTTCGCTTATTCAAGAGTCTGTAATCAATACACATCTGCAATGTACCATCTTTTTTCTTAACCAACACTACTGAAGATGCAAAAGGAGACTTGGTCTAATATGTCCCATGGCCAGCAACTCATTGTCTTTTCGATTTCATCCTTGAGTCGCTTGGGATGTCTGTATGGAGTGACTATGACAGGCTTGGCGCCCTCCTCCAACTCGATGATATGCTCAATCCCTCGATCCGGAGGTCTGCCTGGAGGAATCTCGCTAAACACCTTCGTATGCTTGACCCTTAACTCTTGGATATCAGGATAGTACTCTGGTTTCTATTGTTCCCCTTGTGTAGGCATCAACACACATTCTGCTGCCCACTCTACCATATCATGTCTTACTAGTCTCGCCATTCTCCTGAAAGAGATCATCTTGAAACTAGAGTCTCAAATTGCCTTAAGAACATGAGTCTTTCCATCAACCTGAAAAGACATCTCCATCTCTCTAAGATCAAGGGTGAATTTCCCAATATCATGTAACCATCTCATGCCAAGCACCATGTCAGTATCACCCATGTTCACCACATAGAAGTCCGTCTTGAACTCATAGTTGTTCAATCGAATGGGCAAGTCTGAAATTCTCTTCTCACATTTGAGGGTATAGCCATCTGCAACCTTGACCCTTATCCCCTCAAATTCCTTTGTCCTAATGCCTCTCCTATCAACCAAATGAGCATCAATGAAGTTGTGAGTTGCCCCTGTATCAAGAAGAGTGATTATCTTTTGCCCTACTAGGACCCCACGCATCCTAAATGAACCCTCCTGTTGGATGCTAGTGATGTGTGCATCATGTTGCCTCATTGCTCCTTCATGTTCCCTTTCACTTTCATGTTTTTCTTCCTCCTGCTCTGCTCCTGAGTCTTCAGAATCAGATTGCTGGTCTGATTTTTCTGATTCAGAGTCTTCATAGTATGCCCACATTACTCTATTAGCCTTTCCCTTTGGTCTCAAGGGACAATCATGATTTGCATCATAAGGGCCCTTACAATAGAAACACAACTTCTTCCTTAATTCATTGAGTGTGTCACGATCCAAAGGAGTTGCTGATTTGCCCTTGAAATCTGGTTTGTTCTTCTTATTAGAGAAAGATTTGTTATCTCGATACGAAGAAGATCCTTTTGATACAAACCTATTCTGTGGTGTAGACAGTTCCATAGTCCTAGCCTTCCTCATAGCCTCCTGAAGGGTAGGAGGATCAAAGGCTTTTATCCATCCTCTCATAGGCTCCATTAATCCTTCAATGAATAGCACCACCAACCGTCTCTCTGAGATGTTAGGAACCATCAGCGATAATTTCTGGAAATCTCCAATGTAGCTGTCCAAACTTCCAACTTGCTTGAGTTGGGCCAAATCCCTGAAGTATGATTCTGGATCTTTCCTATCAAAACGTTCCACAAGTCTGTCCACAAACTCTTGATAGGATGTAATCTAATTATGCTGTAATGTTACCAATCCGTGATACCACCATTCGTGTGCTGCTCCTTCCAAGTGCAAAGTGGCAAACTTGATGGCTTCTTCTTCTGTCATAGGTCGAAGAGCCAAGAAGGTATCCAACTTATGAATCCATGATTGTGCAGTAATCTTGCCACTACCATCAAACATGGTCAATGTGAGCTTATTAGTACCTTGCTTAAGGTCCTTATTCTGATTCTGAGGCCTCCTCTCCTGTCAAGACCTGTAGTAGTCCATCCTCGTTTGTACAAAACGATCAAAATGCATAAGCTCTTGTGCTTGTGGTGTCAATAATTGCCATTCATCATGAGCAGCCATATATGCATCAGCAAAGGTAGGCTCCTCAACATCTTCAACATTCTCCTCTACTGCATGTTCTTCCCTCAAGAAGGTGGGTCGTGTAGGTCTGTCTGCAGTGCGGGAAGATGTTCTTAGTATTCTCCTTGAACCAGCTATGCTCCTATCATCATCATGATCTTGGGGCTGCCTTCTAGGTAAGACCAACTGCTGTAGGGTGTTTTCAAGTCGCTCAAGTACCCCAGATACCTGCTGCTGACCATCCCTTAAACCCCTCAAGGTGTCAAGTACTTCTCTATCACCATTCCTCTCATTTCTAGGAGGACTTCCCTCTCTTCTTTCCTCCATAGGGCCACCAATCTCTTTATTCCTTGCTGCTACAGCTGTTGATAATGTGTCTTGTGTTTGTTTTCTTTCTTCTCTAGCTGTATATCTCTTGGTCCTGTCACTTTGTTGCATAAATGAAGACAATTTCTGACCCAAAGGATGGCAGAAAACCGCTTTGATACCACTGTAATGAGCCTAGCTCAAATCTGACCAGAATTTGCCCTAATTGGCTGATTGTAATTTTGTCAAACAGTTCTAGTGCAACCTTGTGACTTGCTGTTGTAGGGTTTTCAGTTTAAGATGCTTTGATAGAAATGAATGCTAAGGCTGATTTAACACTTCTACAATGCCAATAATCTGGACATGAATGCAAAATGCAATTTTTTTGTATTTTTTGTGCAAATATATAGGAAGCTAGGTATGCAAAGACTAGCTACAGCAAATAGACATTTTTACAAACAATTGTCTTACAAACCCTAATCTGATTTCAAGCTTTGATTGCAACAAGAGTTTGAGGACTTCTTAATACTCCTTCAATGAAATAATATTTCCAATACAATAACAACTTCGACTCAGCCAAGACTCTTGGCAAAATTACATATGAATAATGCAAGTCTGAAACTAATAGTCACCTACAGCCGTACAATCTATTGTGCATCTAAAATGACATTTAAAATGCATGGAATTTAACAATGGAACCTGGTTTAGAGTCGCCTTGCATTCCCCATGAAGTAGCTATGAAAATTTTGGAAGGTGAAGACCACATGCAGCTGTTATGAATTTTTGAAGAAGTCGCCCCTGTTTCAGATCTAAATGAAGAAATAAAATAATCTGCTAACCCTCCAAGCCTCCAATAACTTCGAACATGATCAGCAGCACCCTAGAAATGAGGCGCACCAATCTCCAAGTGAAATTGACCTGGTTATGAGCTGGAATGAATGAAAAATGCTCCTCCAAAGGCGTCCCTATTATGCTTCAGACTTGGCTTCAGATTTGTCCAATGTAGATCTGACCCTTCCCTTCAAAGATTCGATGCCACATGACACTACTCCTCAATGCCAGCCAACTCCTAGATTGAAGTCTTCAAAATTTGGCCCTAGGCCACAAATTTCTGCCCTAATGAAGTGACTGAAGTATCACCTCCAAACTGCAATAATTCAGGTGATATTGCACACCCTCAAAATTGCTATCAATGGGAGTTTTCGTTCCCAAAGACAAACTGATTATCTGCAGACCACTTGGCTCCACAAATACTCAAGAAGAATCACCAACCAACAATTCATCAAATCTAGATGATCAAATGATGAGACCTCAAGGTCTATTTATGCTTTTTCCTCTAGAGGTCGGCCTCAATAAAATAATATTATCCTTTGACTTCTAGAAGATTCCAGAATAATTTAATCTTTTTGCACTTTATAAAATATTAAAATATTATATTATTAATAAAGTGCACCTCAACATCAAATTATAAAATAAGGTTTCCATAAATAGAAATAATGATTAAATATAATGGAAAACCTTTCTCCAATCAAAAACTGAGCCAAGTAACTGCAAAATGACTCTCTCACCATGCCTCATTAGCCTACGAGAGCCGTTAATAGGCTAATCCTACTGATATGTCGATGTCAACTAGAAGGGGACATTACACAGAAGAAGAAGAGGGAAGGTGGAAGATATGAGAACCGTGGTCCTATGCCTCCAAGGGACTATCAGCAAGACCTTGGGGAGGTGATTCTAGCACATTACGATGGGAGTGATAAGTGTACGGCTAGGGCTTGAGTCCAGAAGCTTGATAACTATCTTTCATTGAGGCCAGTGCCAGAGTCGGATGCCATCAAGTTTGCCACTCTTCATTTGGACAAAGCTGCCCATGAATGGTGGTATCACGGTTTGGTCACTCTTGGTCATAACCTTATTGTGACCTACGATGAGTTCACTAACAAACTCATCAAAAGATTTGACCAAAAAGATCTTAAAGTGAAGTTTTGAGAGCTAACCCAATTGAAGCAACGTGATTCACTTGATGCATATATTTCTGATTTTCAAAGGCTTTCCATGATGGTGCCCAACATCACTGAAAGAAGACTTGTCACCCTTTTCACTGAAGGATTGATGAAACAATTGAAGGGATGGGTGAAGGCTTCCGATCTACCAACTCTTCATGAAGCGATAAAGAAGGCAAGAAGCATGGAGCTTGCAGCCCCAAAGAGAAAATTTCCACCTAAGGCCTTTTCACATGATAGAGACAAGAAGCGTGCCAACAAGGAGAACACATAGCCCAAAGAAAACCCTGCTAAGAAGGTGGAGGACGACTACAGGAAAGAGCTAAGGAAGAAGAATCTTTGCTTCACATGCAAAGAGTCGTGGGTCCCAAGTCACAAGTGTTGGGAAAAGGGGAAGAACCGTCAATTGGAGGCCTATTCAGCTAATGGATTAGAATCAGAAAATTCAGACCAGCAAGCTGAGGTTGAGGATAGTGAAGAAGAAAGCTCAAAAGAAGAGATTGGGAAAGTGAAGGAGAATGGTGGCACTCTTGCAAGGATCTCTAGCCTTCAAAGAAGCAATTCTTTCCTTTCAAGCTTAGAGGGTTGTTAAAAGGGCTGCAAGTTGCTCTAATTAACACTGGTGCTACGCATAATTTTATTGACGAAGATATTGTTGAATATTTTGTCATTGATGTCAAAAGATTGGCGTTAGTGCATTGTGTTTCAATCAGTTTGACAAGGTCGATATGATGGAGTCCGCTATAATGGTATTTCATGATTTGTCCTTCTCCATCATGGGAGTTATGCCATGTCAACTACTTAAATACCTTATTTTCACTTGTAGTTGTGGCACAGGTCTTGCCACCCAATTCATGAGGCATCGATTTTTATTTCACCACCTTTCTTTACTCTTAGGCGGCAACTTGCAGCATCAAGGCGAATTTTTGGTAACACCTATGTTATTAGTGACGGCAGCTTGACTAATTCAAACACCCCTGACGATTCCATTCTGGGCAACGACTTTCAAAGTCGTGAATATTTATTTTTAGATTCTTTTTGTTTCTTAAAACTTTTTTCATCGCATATTCATATGAGTTATGGGTGAAACAACCTTGTGGGTGAGATTGATTTCTCTACGCTATCATTATTTTTGGTGGCAGCGCTAAATGAAGACCTTTCGTGGCATTTTAAATGGGCGGATCTTCTTCTTCAGGCACATATGAAAAGGTTACTATGTTTTGCAAAATTGCTTGGCCATATTCTATATAGTAACGATTGCATTCTTTTGGTGTCGATTTTTGTGGTGACACTATGAACCCATGTATTTGTGGACCACTCTTTTTAAGGCACTCAGAAAACGGACCATTTATGAGAAGTTAATCTTCAGTCGAGTTGTGTGAAGTGGTGTAGCGTGAGTCAATTCGTGCTTTGTATAGAGTCTTAACAGTAGATAGAAATTTGAAAGAGACCTTCGATTTGCTTTGCTAAATATTTTTGGTCTGGCCGAAT
This sequence comes from Sequoia sempervirens, assembly GCA_007258455.2. Lineage (NCBI taxonomy): Eukaryota > Viridiplantae > Streptophyta > Pinopsida > Cupressales > Cupressaceae > Sequoia > Sequoia sempervirens. The sequence goes on along the minus strand of VDFB02303005.1, from coordinate 22,389 downwards.
TGAGGGGAGCCGTGCTACTTCCCCTTTCCCATATTTGTGATATGATTTGAAAAGTTTGTGGGCAAGAAAAGTTTTTCTATGCACTACTGTTATTGGTAGAAGAGGTTTTTAGTAATGCCTCCGTGCCATTCACATATATTACAAACCCACTTATTATTGATGAAAAGTGGAGACGTGTTGAATTTGAGTTTTGTGGGTGCGTGAAAGATATTTGAGATAATTTTTTTGTCTTCAGCAAATCACTGAGGATGGGGTGCGTGTTTGTTCATGAGTGCATGCAAGTTGTGGTAGCACCCACTTATTTCAATATGCTCAGAAATCTGGTTCGTTTGTGTTGAAGGTGTGATCAATTCTTAAAACACAATCGCTACCTTTTTATTTTTGGCGTGAGCAGTATAATGGGTGAGCCGTGTGAATTTATTCGGGCCTCTTGAGGAGTCTCAAAGATTGAAAAGTTAATGATTAAGGTGTTTTGAGGAGATTGATAGAGTTTTGATTACTATTGTAGGGACGCAATAATTTTGTGAATGACATTCATGAATCTAGGCAGTGTTGACGTGGTTTTTGAGACCGCACCAACACAGAATAAAGTCTCCCAACGGACGCTCTATCCTCTCTTGAACAAAGTATTCAGCATGCTAAGATTGCGAGTAAGATCATGCTTTCAACTCTAAGGTTCCTTAAGTGCGAATAGGCTCAGTTTGGCTCGATGTGATATTGCTGGTATGTCAAGGGGACTTACACAATTGTTCGACGGTTGACAGCAGACAGCGGACTAAGGGTTTTCATGTAATTCAAATGATTTGGCAGGTGAGCACGGGATTCCTAATTCTAACTGGGAATGAACTGAAATTAAAAGAGTGTAGGGCCTAAGAAGTTTATCTTCTATCTAAGGACGGGACGTGGGATCAATCTTGACAAACTTCGACCAGACTCTGCTCCGCCTCACGTTGGACAACTTACACAAAGTCGGTGCAATCTTCAAGGGAGTGACAAGAGGTTTTCAAATTATAACTCAACATGTAAGCACCATCAGAACGACGCATACAACCACATGAATCACAATCGAAGTTAAGTTTGTAAAGTTTTCCAGTTGACCACACAAGGCAAACCTACCGTCAGCAAGCCGCTAGTGGTATGGATAAAAATGAAGTTGCCTCAATTAACACCACAAGTCCACAACTAACATCTACTTACATGATAATGAAAACTATTTTACTTTAAGCTACTTCAAAGATGCTACGTGAATTGGAAGGACAAAGAAGCCTCAACAACTATTCACAACAAAGAAGAATTCACCATCAATGAAATTTTTTTTATTATGAAAGCATACATGACAACTTCTTACAAAGTATCCAAAGGGAAGACTTTCCTTCCTTTTCAATCTACACTACTTTACTTTCTACTCTATCAACTTCTCTCTACTCCTCTAAGCTCTGCTTCTACTTCTAAATCTAATGAGATACAAATGAGGGGGGACTCCCCTTTATATAGCTAGCTAAGTCCCAAAAGACGGCTAGGGGTTATAAATCAATAGAGGGCTAAATCTGCCACCCTCAGCCCTAAAACAAGATTTGGTTCTAAACCACCACAAAGGAGAGCGGGGTAATAAATGAGCCATAATGTCCATTATTCTTCTAGAAGATTCCAATTTTGAAACGCGTTCACACTATTCTCGATCTTCTTTCTTGACGTTGCTCTTCGACTTCGCTCGAGCTTCCATTCTTTATCACTTGAGTTAACACTTTTAGCCAATTCTCTTGCAACTTTTCTTCCTTCAAGCTCACCTCCCTTCTGCAACTTTTTCTCTTCTAAGATTGAGATATCATCGGTTTCACCATTTCCGTACATCGCGGTTTCCGCTCGGCGCATTCTCCCGAAAATGTTGAGAGGGGTATTAGAACATTTCATAATATAATTTAAACTTACTTACCAGGATTTTCGCGCTTATCGCCTCCAGTAGCCAACTTCTGCTTTCTTCATGATCCTTCATGCCTTAGCCAAATTTTCAATCCATCCTCTTCAAGGCCGCATCATCTTCAACCGCATCTTCAAGAAATTCATTTCACCTGCTGGAGCTTTGACAACTTTGATTTTATTCATCTCTGGCTCAAGAAAACTATCTTCACGAAGGGCTTAAGCAAATTCACCTAGGCAGTTTCTTTCAAATTCATCGCCCGAGGATTTTAATTTTAAAAACATACTTTCACTCCGTCTTTAGAAAAATTTTTAAAATTTTCCTAGAAAATCATCAACCTGCTCCATTCCCAAAATTTCCACCCCGGCGTCGCTTAAGCATGGAAGACCTTAAAATCAACTCCTCATCGATAATCTTCGCTACCCAGAAGAAAATTTCCTCCAGAACGCGTCGAATTCATGGGTACCCAACGAACGGGTTCATTTAATTTTCTTGAATTTTGAACCTTAGAAAATATTATTTTGCCAAATTAAATCCATCCTTCGCTCGTGATCATCCTGTGTTGCCCCAGATTGAAGAAATTGAATTCATCCTGCATCTCTGACTTCATCACCGAGAAAATTTGCTCGGGCTCCACGGAGAAAAATTTCACCACTTCTGAGCTCTAGGCGTATTTTCTAAGAAGAAAATATTTGCCTTAGAAAAAATTTCAAATCATCCCGCACTCTGAGAATTTGCCTTAGAAAATTTTGTTTGCCTGCCAGTGAGAAAAGTATCAACTTCACTTAAAAATTTCGAGAGGACGTCTAGCACATTTTATTTCTTACTCACTTCATACTTGAAAGGCAATTTATTTGAAGTCCCAACGCCTAGGCAACATTTTATTTTTATTTTTTTTTGTGTCATTCAAAGTTTTAGGCGCATTTTATATCTAAAGGAAGATACTCCTCTTGAAAATTCTTCATCACCTAGCAAGTTGCTTTACTTCACATTTTATTTCATCCCTCTAGGCGCATAACACTTGAAGAGGTGATTTAAAAATCACGCCTTACCACATATCATTTCACCACGCCTTAGAAAATTTCCTAACACTCTCCACTCTAGGCGTATTTAGCACTTGATGAAGGAAAACGCCTAGCACTTACCACCTTTTACCACGCCCTGGCAATATTTCTTACCTCATTTACCATCCTCAGTCACCTTTACCCTCCTAACTTGGGCGCATTTGGAGGGGTGAGGAGGACAAAACTCTTTGACTTTGTTGACTTGCTTCATCTTGGGCGCATTTTGGCCTAGCTGGAGGACGAATTTCTTACTTGGAAAATTCTCATGCATGTTATGCTTGGAGGTGGGAGCATTTTACTATGTGTGAAGGATGAGAATCTTTGACCCTTTTGACTTTGCATGGGCGCATTTGTGTGAGAGAGAAAAATTTTGAATCCCCAACGCCTTGGCATGTGACTCTTCACCTTCTTCATTTTTGTCTTCATATGGCCTCAAATGGGCGCATTCTGGGGTGAGAGGAGGATAAGTTTTGTTGACCACTTTGACTCATTTGTTTTTGGGCGCATTTCACCATAGGAGGAGGATAAACTTCATACTTAGAAAAATTTTGAGCTCTCACCAGCTTTTCCTTGAGGGCGCATTTTGAAGGTGATGGCAGATATTCTTAACACTTAGAAAAAATTTCAACTTCCCTTCCTCAAGGTGGGCGCATTTTGCCTAGGCAGGTGGATGGAGTTTTTTGACTTAGAAATTTTTCTCAGCCATTTGTGCTTGAGGGCGCATTTTGCTATGCTTGCAAGATAAACGTGTTGACTTTCCTTTGACTTTTTCCTCCTTGGGCGCATTTTGGCCTGTGTGAAGGACGAGCCCAACACTTAGAGAAATTTCATGACCTCCAGCTGAGATGGGCGCATTTCAAGGAAGTGAAGGATGAAGTTCCAGACTTAGCTATTTTTCTCGTCTTCGCCAGCTTCTCATGCCCTGCTATTTATAGTAAGTCCTCTGAATTTGCGTCTCTGAAGCTCGGAACGGCTTGAAATTTTGCATACTGCATCCTCATAACCTCATTGTCCTATCGACACTGCCATTTTTAATCACCCTGCTATATTTAGCACGTTTCTGTAGGTGGTTTACTATAAATAGCAAGCTCTTGTTTCTGATGGCTCCACTGCTCCGATTAACTTGAAATTTTAATGGCGTGTTCCTCACCACGTGACCTGACTACTGACATCAGCGCATGCACCTGACTTGCTATTTTTAGCCAGTTTCCAAATTGACTTACTATAAATAGGAAGTGCTCCGTTTGACTTGAAATTTCACCAGCAAATAGCCTGAAGAATGCTGATCGCGGTGGTTTACACCAGTTTTCGAAAATGTTGACTTTTTATGCGTCTTTTTAGGTCCCGAAGCTGGAAACCCTAATTCACTCTGCATGCGTATCAAATGATCTCTGTTTCTCTTCGTTTTTGCGGCACTGCGATCAGCTCGTGATTCTAAACTGCTGGGAAGAGGCTGCCGGGACACACCTGCTAAAAATAGCAAGTTCCTTACTAAGCGAGTATCTCCGCTTGCATGTCACACCATCGCAGTGCTCAAAACCCATCGTGAATCACCCCACATGCAAAAGAAACCCCGCTGCAAACCCTAAAATAGCCTCTGGGCTGAATTCAAAGTTGTCGCCTCGCTTTTGCATGTTACATCATCGCTGGCACTTGAAAACCTGTAAGGAATATGCCAACATGCAAAGAAAACTCAAGACTGACTTCAAATTGCAATGGGTTTCCACTACCAAAAAATATGTAAGTTGTCCTGCTTTTCACTCAAATTCTGCATGCAGTAGCCCGGAAGCCCGAATGTCGCGGTGATCTCAAACGGGTCGGGTAATCGCCTCAATTTCATTAATCTCTACTAAAATAGTAAGTACCCTTAATTACAGAAAACTTACGAGAGCCTCACAATAAGCAGCTACCACTAACACAAATGTTAAAGCCCAATTTTCAATATATTCACCCTATTCTCACCCTACCAACTAAAAGACCTGTAACCCACTTTTCGTGACTTGGCTAAATTCAATGCTTGAAGCTTGCAGACGGAACGCCCCTCCGAAGTAAACCATAGAAAAGAGACGACCTTGAGAGAGAGACACAAAACCAAAGCCAAAAGACCGTAATGGGAGCAAAATTAGGGGTCCCCATTTGAATGGGGCTATGTGTGAAAAAAGGTCACAACAAAGTGCTAAACACACTAAAATATGAAGACTTCGAGAAGCATATTTCTGGATTAGATTGTGTAAGCTTTTTTAGATCAACGTTTCGGATCACACTCCGTGATCCATCATCAGGATAGAGAGCTCAAGGAGATGAAAGTAGTTTGTTGCAGACCCAACAAGTATAAAAAGAGGTAGAAAGATGAAAGAGGGAAAGATGGCCCAGGGCCCAAGAGATGGGAGGAAAGAAATTACCAAAAAATAAAAATTATATATTAATGTATTAATCTATTTAAATGTATCAATCAATTTAGTAATTTAAATCTATTGATATGTTTTAATCTATTAATTTATTAATCTATTTGGATGATTAAATGTGTTAATCAATTTAGATAGTTTTGAATACAATCTATATAAAATTAAATCACTTTTCATCTCCTTGAGCTCTTATCCTCGATGATGGATCACTCTGAGTGTGATCCTCAAACGCTGATCTAAAAAGCTACACACCCATCCTTAAATATGCTTTCCGCAAATTATTATGGATTGTGGAAAATTTACATTGATATGTTATTCTGTTTTTATGAATGAATTAGGTGGTGTCATGTAGCCTCAGCATGATGAAGTTGAGATTTTGAATAAAAGGTTTTCTAAGTTTGGACAGTGATTATGCAAACATGTGTTTGGAATCAAGAATGCTATCTCAGTGAGTTGGTGCTCTTACTGAAGTTGGTGCGTCTACAGCCTAAAGTTGGTGCTTCAGTAGCTTGGAGTTGGTGCTTCCAATGAGTTGGTGCTCACTTTTGTAATCTAGAGATTGTAGTCTCTTGGGTTGGTGCCCTGTTGAAGTTTAATGAAAGCAACAGTTCTGCCATGGTTTTTTACCTAAGAGGGTTTTCCACATGATATCAATGTTCATCTTGTCTAATGTTTGCTCTTACTGTTTTGATTGCTGATTCATATGGTTTTAAGTTTTTAAGTTTTAAAATATTGATTCACCTGCCCCTCGCCCGCCCGCCCCCACCCCCGCCTCTTAGTATTTTCTGTGTGCTCTTCAAATATTGTCGCATAGAGTGGGCTCAAGACTAGAAAATTTGGAGGTTTCAAAGTAATGGTTGTCAATGGTAACACAATGTCTTGTGTTAGGATGATACCACATTTGAAGATCTTGTTAAACCACTATGAAGTCAATGAAGACTTCTATATTGTCAACACTAGAGGCATAAATGTTGTTCTAGGTATGCAATGGCTTTGTTCTTTAGGGGAAATCACCTTGAACTTGAAATCCATGGAGCTGAAGTTTCAAGATGGTGATAGGAAGGTGGTTTTGAAAGGAATGACTAATGGGGGACCCAGCACTATTACGTGCAAGATGATGCAAGGGATAGAATCCAAGCAAGAAGATGGAAACAGTTACCAAACTCACGATAATCCCCTATTTGACATGGAAGCAGAGCTCACATTTCCTAGTCCTTTGCTTGAGATGCATGAAGACAAGAAGATAGAAGAACCATTATCTCTAATTGATTTCCTTCCTATGTGGAGATGTGATGGGTTGAATCTTGGCGATAGGGAGGTTGGCCTTGTGGATTCATTGCATGGAATGGAGCATCAACTTGAATCAAATAATGTTGGTGTTGTGAATCCTTGTGAGGAGGTTTCAAATGTTTACAAATCTCTTTGATTTACGTCACACAAGTTGATAAATCGTTGGCAGCCCCAACTTGATGGAGTCACTTGGGGAGAGGTTCCCCGTGCCCAAGATCGTATGCATGGACAAATTGTTGCTGTTACCTCTCTTTGCAGCCATCTTATGAGTCCATTGATGTCCCCACCAATGGATTGGAGAGAGATTCTAAGCAAAGGTTGGCTCTATGGTGAGTTGGTGACACTTGAGAGGACTTTCCTAGCCATGGACATAAGCAGAGGTGTCATTTTGGCTGATGTTTTTCAGTGTTGCAGCAGCTGTTCTTCTTCTTGGGTGCTGATTTTTCAAAAATCAGACCTCAAGCTAACCATTTCAGACTTGGAGAGTTAAAGGTATGCTTATTTTCAGTCCATTTAGTTCCCTAGCAGGATTGTCTTGTGGTCTCAGATGAGAGGAATGTTGAGTATGTGCAATCAGAATCTGTGCGGGAGGAGTGCCCAAGCAAGAAAGTTGTTATTCTAATCCATTCACTGATTCTTCTATTTGGGACAGCGGATTAATTTTCAGTTATGACCTTGATGATGGTATGCAGGAAGCTAAGAAAGAGGAAGTTAGCATTAACTTTGTCAAATTTACCTATGGGGTGCCACAGGGTTTTGAGTGTGGGGAGCAATTCTCCAAGGAGTTGGCTAAGATTTTGTTGAGTTTAATTGCACATGAAATTACATTTGCAGGCACCCAGCAAAGCAGTGTTCCTATTTGGAGGTGTTGCGGATTCCCTAACTTATTTGGGATCCTGGAGTTATGGTGAGTTTAATTCAGAATCAATCAGTAAATGGCTTGCGATTGCTTGAGGACAAGCAATCTCGAGAAGGGAGGACTGCAATGTCCCATTTTGGATCCTAAGCTTTCTAGTAATCGATAGCCGATTTCCGGAGTCCTGTAGGCTACGCAGAGGCGTTTTTAGGGTTTCCAATATTCTTGGAGGTTTCTCCACAACTTTTTAGGAAGTTGTTGCAAGAGTTTTCCAGAGGGTTTTTTTTGGGTCTTTCTGGGTTTTCTGATATCCTTGGTGGGTAGTCATTGCTATTTTTAGTAGTGTCTATTTTTAGTAAGTCACAACAGCATCTCAAAATGTGCCTACTTTGAGATTAGACACACTTACTATTTTTAGCAATATGCTATTTTTAGTAAGCACTATTTCTGGCAGTGGTGGCAGTTGCAGTGGTTGGCATCTTGTTATTTTTAGTAGTTGCCTTCTCCACCATCCTTGGAGTTCGAAAATGGAAAGGTTGGCAATTTAAGTTTATTTTATAACGTCAAAGTCACTTTTTGACCCCCACGCCTAGAATGCATAACTGAAATTGGTTTTTAAAAGATGGACTTGAAGTTGGATGCCAAGATGGAGACTTAAAGCAAAATTAAAATAAAATATTGTTCCTTAGAGTGTGGCATCCCCTTTTGACGGGAAAGAGCTTTCAAATTTCTAGGTCTCAAACTTTATTTATACTCCCTCATTTCCTCTCAATTGGATATGCTAATTTGTGATAACGAAGTGCAGCCGAAATGTAGAGAGATCTCCTTAGGCTTTGAGGACGTAATCCCTCTAAGTCGACTTCGGTTTTGAGATTGTAAGATATCTCCTAGCTAAATAGTGGTCTGGCTTCATCTCAGGGGTTGCAGTTGAGCTCATACTGGTGATGGCTTCCTTGTTTCATTCAGTTTTGGGTTGCTATGATGTCTTTTAGCTTTGCTTTGGTGTGTTACTCTCCTTGCAGCATATTTAAGGCATTTGGAGTGTTTATCAGACTTGGGTGTTGTTGGTTTGTGCCTTTTCATAGCCTAGCTAACCCACCCTTTTGCTCATGTTGGTCAGAGAAGCTAATATCATTTTGTGGGTGTTTGTTCATTGCCTTTCTCATGCTTGGGCACCACTTTGTTCAAAATTTGGTGATTTTTGGATGAGTATTGGATTTTTAAGAGCTGGTCAACCTACCTAGGAGGGCGTACAACTTGGCATGTGACATTGTTGATCAGACTTGTTAGTGGCTGCTAACTATCTTGCCTTGGACGCCTAGCATTGCTTTGTCATTTGCAAGTGATTTGGGATGATTTTACTGAGTATTGGAGGAGTTATGCCCATTTGATGATTGCTGGTTGGGGTTTCCGGCCTGCTGTTCACGCATATCAGACTGCTGTCCAGTGTATCAGACCTGTTGCAGCAGCCTATGTAACCTTCTATGGACCTCCGGTGGACCTATCTTGAGGTATACTTGTTATAGTTTGTGGGGGTGTTCTCATACTTACATTGTATCATCTTGGGTGGGAGTTATACTTCATATTCTTGTCATTTACCTCTCATAACAGCAGCATATAATGGTCTGATATAATTTATGTTGAGCTTATTGTAACACCATCGGTAGTACAATTGGTAATTGTTCCTGTATTCATCTTTGATACTCACCCCACTAAACAAGTGGTGCTCCCGTTGAATAAGTGGTCGAGTTTTTCTTTAGGTTACTTGCTACTCCCGCTGAATAAGTGGTCGAGTTCTTTATTTGCTTTCTTGTTATGCCCGCTAAACAAGCCGAGGATTGTGTGATTGGTCGGCTTGTTGTCAACTGCTATTTACTTTTGTACTTCCCACTGAACAAGCGGATGTTTACTTTCACACATTTGGCTTTGATTACTCACCCCACTGAAGAAGTGGTAGCATAGAGGATTTTTTATTTTGTAAGCTTTCTCACTGTGTGCTCTCACCTTGCCCACATCTAGATCTGGGTGATCAGAAAGTGGAAGGTATCTATTTCAGTTAGCTTGATTTCAAAAATGCAAGATCCCCTTTCACTGTATGCTCTCACCTTGCCCATATCAGGATCTGGTTGATCAGCAAGTGGAGGGTTGCTATTCTATTGATTATTATTGCATTTTGGCTAATGCTTACGGGTGAAGTTTTTGGAAAAAATTGGGGTGGTTATTACAAGACCAGCTTGTGGCAATCATCAAGGTGAACTTAAAATTACTTTATATCATACTTTATCATGCGTATGCCAGTATTTGCTGAAGACATCATAAGCATCCGATGATATTTAGAAGTAAACAAAAGATCACTCTTTCTTTTCTTTTCCTAAGGTCAAGCCTCCGTAGGCAAGTTGTCGAGCTCAGCAAAGGAGTGGTAGGCTTGCACCTAGCTTCTTCATACATGTATGGAAGCCCTTGGTCTGAATGTTCATTTTTGGGGGTTTTCTGTTAACATTTTACAGAAAAAACAAAGAATTCTCTCTATTAGATACTAGAGAAAAATCAAAGAAAGATGATTTTTGTCTCTGCATAAAACTATAAAACAAGGTTTCGTGTTGTTACTGTATCATGTAAATCCTTCCAAGATAACAAGTTAAGTTCAAAGTTTTTAATATTAATTTGAAATTGGATATGGATATAATTCATGTACATATGATTTACAAAATCAAATGAAATTATACTTCAAACAGATCAAAACCTTTAGGTCTCCAGCCTTCTATGCAGCTGAATTCTCATTGCATTGACCTACTTTAGCTATTTGTAGATATCAATATGATTTCTTTCCTAACCTCTTTTACCTGCCCAAAAACAGTAGAATAATTATATTATTATCATGATAACAATAAGGAAAACCTTGAGGAATTATTTTTTTTGGAATAAGAATTTATATATATATAACAACAGAGCTGCCAACAACAGTGAACAGTGCAGAAGCTGGGGAAAATTAAGGAATTGAGGGCTAATGCACGTGTTAGTTTATACGCTATAGCTTTTCATACTCATCATCTTTTGCATGTTTTAATAATGCTTCAAATTTTAGATAGAGTAGTTAAAAGTAAGATGTGATCTTTCTGACCCTAATAGGCATCCTTTTCTTAATGGAATTAAACTCTACAGTTCCAATCCATCAAGCATAGTTCAGTGATGAAACCCATGCTGTGTTTAATCCAGTACAGCAATATCTATATTGATAGCAATTCTTTATGTCAGCCATCTTCTAATCTGAATGCTCTTCAGACTAAGCCCACAAAGAAATCCAGATCGTCTGGAAAAGATGGACCCACCTCATGATGCACTGCATTCTTCTAAGTTCTAGCAATGCATCTGGAGAAGCAATCTCTCCATCTGATTAAGCAGAGATCTGACATATCATAGATGAGAAGCAAAGGAGGATGTTGTCTAACAGAGAATTAGCAAGAAGGTCTTGGATGAGCCACCGATATTTATAATATCTAGATTTTTATTAAATTCTTGGACAGGTGATATGGACAATTTATTGGTTTATTTATTGCCTGAAGTGGGATTATCTCGTTGTGATGCCAGCTCTATCTGGACTCAAGATTTACTGATATAAATAAAAATGCCCTCCTTCGTGACTGACAGTCAATTCCATACAAATTACCATATGTAGATTCACAAGAGAGATTTGGATATAGTTGGAAGAGTCCTTCGATAATTCTCATTGTCTTGTGATAAGTGAAATTGTCAACTTTGCAAAGTTTAAAAAAATTATCTCGTTAAGAATCTGCCGTCATTGCATTTATCTGTCTTACTTTTTGTTATTCAGATTCCATTTCTCCTCATACATACCTTATACAAATTATTTAAGAGGGATTTTTATAGCACGTCAAACAAGATCTTCACAAATGTCTATCATGCATGCGGGACAAAGGTCCTTACACATTAGTAACTAATGTCACACATATTTTTTGGTGCACACCATACATGTGGAACACGTGCTCTGATGCATTTGTGACACATGCAGATCAATATCTTCTAGAAGGAAACATGCTACGAGGGTAAGGAAAGATTTCCCCTTTTTAAGCCTGTGTAGTGAGTTTTGTAAAACGTTTTCCATTTAATCCATTTGGTTCAAAGAGTGCCATTTCCAAAAGAATAGGTGATCTTCTAGTTCTACCCTTCCATATTCTCTCTTTCCATTTGCACTGATGCTTCTCTTGTGATGTCTTGCTGGAAGAGTTTCCTATGAATTTTTCAGAGAAGTCCATCGTAGGTCATCTGATGTTTCCTCCTCATAACCTATTGGTTAGCAAAGGTGGCATTCATCCACCATGAGGCTTTTTTATTTTGTCTTTTCGCTGGCTGAATCACACATTACTTGTACAATTTTCAAAGCCAAGCGAAAAACTGAAGTCCAAACAAGCATATTTTAAGATACAACATCAACTAAGGAAACTATAATTTAACAAAAAAGAAATGTAAATTATGTAAATAATATAAGCATATAGGTAAATGCTAAAACACTTTCCAAGTGCCACAGATTTTCTTCAGATGACTAAAATAATATTAAACATATAGGTATTGCTATTGGTAAAGAAAACACAAATCAAAAAATAATTTATGTAAATAATGTAAAAATCTGTAACATAATTGGTTCTCCTTGCGTTAGCATACAAAAACAAAAAAATATATAAAGCGCGCACAATCAATTTCCCTTCCTAGAAGACACAAAAAATAATTGTTTGAACCCAGCAGAACGCTTAAGCTATTAATCTTTTATAGAATCGTAATGGCATAGACAATGATGCATATATTGTTCCATATACTCTGTAAACCAAACATTAGAAATCACACAGCTTATCCAAGGATGACCTGGAAAAAATATGATGAAAAAGTTCATTTACAACCTGAGAATTCATAGTATAGCTCAAACTGACAATTGAAGTAATCCTATAAACATAATGCGGCAATGAAGTTCTGCTTTGTGGATTGTATTAAGCTACTGGAATGCAACGGCTCATTATGTGAAGTGAAACAAATTGTCCAAACTGCACACCAAAGATCCAAAATAATTACAGTCTAATGTATCTGAAAATAGAAAGCTGTGGATCTGTCCATGGAGTATAATCTTGATGATCGCTGCTGCATTTTTCAAATGTTATAGCCTTTTCTTCAGCAGTTGAGCAGCTCACTTGTCAAAAGGCAGGTAAAGCTTCTTGTTCTAGAAGGTATCTGTTCTTTTCAGAGCATAACACGCCCCCAAGGAAAAATGAAATAGTACATAAAGATAGAAGCACCAAAGCAACAAGCACCACCCTCCGGCTGTATGTAAATAGTTGTCAAATGCATAGGATGTATCTTCCAAGCTTTCAAAAATAGCTATCACCCCACCTTGGATAACTTTTTCTTCATGCCTTTGCTATCTATTGAATTAGAAATAAAACATTCCATATTTTTTCCAGTACGTGTCCTGCAGAATGGAAAAAACTCAATAATGCAGTTGTGCAGATACACTGTAAAATTGTACCCACATTTCTTCCCAGAATGCGTATCAAGCAAACCTTGCTAGGATGATTCCCAAATATGAAAAAAATTCTACATTTTTTTCATGTTATAAATTACGCTTATTTCAAAATCACAAGACTCGGAATAAAAATGTCATGTCTGCACTTTAGATAAATGCAAGAACTGCTATTCAAAAGGCAGAATGTAATGTCCGCCCGTTCCCAAAAAAATTGAAAAACAAATAAATCAAAATATATGTATCATCTTATGAGCTGAACGAATGAAACTGAAATTAAAGCTACATAGGTCACAGGTTCAAGCCCCTCAATGATTGGATTACCTGCATATTTTCACAATTAATCTAGCATTTTGTCTGAAGAAATTTTAACACCCACTTTTTCTGCTCAATTTTCTTGTTTTCATTGATGTTGATCTAGAGCTGATGGATTTTTTATTGAAAATATAAAAACACAAATACCCAGCACTGGTCTACCAAAATGGCCTGGCAATAGATACGATTGTTTTAGACATGCATTGTGTGGCAAGTGGCAATACAACTGGTAGTCTCCTAGATTTTTGATATCAACGTGTCATTGATTTTTCACCTTAGGCCTTGCTTTAGATTTATTTTTACAAAAAGATCAATAGAACACGCAGGATACTGTGGCTTGTCCAATCAAAAATTATGAAAACTTGAATTTGATTATAAAATAGAATGTAATTCGTAAACATTGGAAAAAGATCTTTGATCCTTTATTTTGTTGCAGATATCAAAGCAGGGACTAACAATTGATAGCTTTCAAACAATCACTTAACAAACTCTAAGAACTAATACTAAACTAATGTAATAACCCATCTAATTTCTCAACATTTCAAACCACCACTTCTCTGTTGAATATCCAGCTGAAACCACATTTCTGGCCCTGTTTTACCCTTTCTTGGGCTCGTTCTTCAAGCCTTCTGATACGAGGCGGCAATTTGCATACATAATCTTGAGCCTTCCTTCCCTCAGCTGAAAGGCCTTCTAGTTTCTCCACATTCCATCTCTTAACCAAGAATTCCATGATGTCGGCATAGTCCCTTGCTGTGTATACCCCTAACCTCTGTGCAACAGCTGAAAAGTGGTCAAACAAATTATCATCCTGCCCATCATACATCAAATGCGCAGGCATAGAAATCTTCTTCCGCATCATGTCTTCAAAAGCAATGACTGTACCATCAGGGTCAATCTCAAACAACTTTTCAACTATTTTTGTATATGCAGTCTCGTGGCGCTTCTCATCTGCAGCAATAGTTCCACATATTTGAGCTAGTTTGAGATCACCGTGATCTTTGGCAAATCTTGCAGTATTACCATGCGATATGAACGTTGCCCTCTCCTGGAAAGATGTGTACAAAAAGCCAAGAAAGGGACTGTTTTCTGTGCGGGGATCCTACAGAGACAACAACCAAGTAAAAATATATTACGTCAATACGTCTATATTACCCTCACTTAGGTTTCAAATAGGGTAAATGGAATAAAAAATGGTAGTCATCTAAAACTGTATTAATACAGCTTTTAATATCTAATTGCCACCAACATCAAATTCAACAATTATAATAGCTTTCAGTGTATTTTTGCAAAGATCAGTGAAAATAGTAGAAAGAAGATGAATGCTGACCATTCCTGATCCAATGAGGTACTGTATGGTCTTTTCAATCTGTCTCATGTCCACGCGGCCACACAAGTAAAGATACTTATTGAGAAGGTCACCGTGTCTGTTCTCTTCGGCTGTCCACATACGAGTCCACACTGCCCAGGATGTGGGACTTGCACCACTCTCATCCCGCACTCCATCTAGAGTGTTAAGCATAGTTTGATAAGTCGGCAATGCTTCCTCTGTAATCATATCTCCCACTAGACAAACTAAATAGTCATCCGGTAATTCACGAGACCGCTCCCGTAACTCTTTGACGTCATCGATAAAGCCCTCAGAAGCAGGATCGGGCAAAAAGTCTTGTGGCTGCCAAGAACTCTCGACGGGTTTCAAATGGATCAATATATTCTCTTCTGCCCATCCCTCGAGTGATTTAAAGATTTCAATCTTCTGCGGTGGCATGGAATGAAGCACTTGTTCATGAACCTCACGTATGTGAAAATGATTTTTACCCTTGTCAACTTCCCTGAGAATGAAATACATCGCATTAGAAACTCAAGAACAATCCATCTCACAGAAAACTTTAAACAGTACCATTCATATCCACTAGAAAATTTAGGGGTACAAGTTCCACGATACTCATCACATTTATCAAGATTCAATTATGCGGCGTGAAAAAAAAGTAAAAGATGATTACACAATTGCAAGGGGAAATTTTCCTAAAACTTAAAAATAATGTAATGTTCATGGAAATGGGAGAAAATGAGCGAAATTGCAATTTCATGAAAATGCAGGAAATTATTTAAACTAGAACCTCTGATTTAAAAAAATATTTAAAAGAAAAACATAAAACCACTGAAAAACCCCAAACAGAATCATAAAACCACAGTGCAGTGCATTTCCCTTTTAAACACGGTAAAAACACAATCCAGAACTAGAACATAACAATAAGGCCTTTCAAATGCACAATAATTAAAATCGATATCAAGATTTAAAACTTTCTCTGCAAACTTACTTGGCCTTAGGGGAAAGTGTCGCAGTCATCGAGACCCTGTGAGATCTAGCCGCCAAATCTTGCGGCTGCGAAGATCCTCCAAGTTTAGCACCAATAAAACCTGAAGAATTCGTAGAAAATAATCCAGTTCCGCCATAATTAGGGGCCGCCATGCATTTCACAGCGGACACAGATGCCATTTCACAGAAGAAAATCAAATCACCAAAAACCAATGCTAACGGCTCCACAAGAAGAAGCTAAAGAAGTATAGCCTTACACACGGCCCACTGCATGTTTTCCTCTCTACCTGTCTACTTGCCCTCTCACCCTACGTTTCCTCACCACATGTCAATGGAGTGGAGTGGAGTGCTCTACAGTTTTCTTTCCTTTTCTCTGGTTCGATATGTCCAATGCACGACGTTTTATAGTTATATGCCCACAGTCGATCATTCTTAGGTCGTTGCGTTCGGCTTGGGAGTATTTGTATTTGTTTGTTTGTCCAAGGATTATTAATCCATAATTAAAGGAAACATTTAACTTCAAGTATTGTCTATTTATCATCTTATTTGACAAAAAAGGAGATATACATTTATTATGGATTTATATAAAAATAGCAAAACAAAAATATAGTTTCAATGGTGGAAAGACATTGTTTATGGATTAGAGGAAAAACCAACTTTAGTTATTATCAACTTAAGTTTTGTAAATGACGAAGTGTGTTTCATCATTATTAAGTTGTGTTCCTTAAGTTATTTATGAGTCTTTTAGATGTATTTGTATTTGTTAATTGAAGGATTATTATCCATAATTAAAGGAGATACTTATCCACTTTAAGTATTGTCTATCCACCATAACGACTCATTATTAGGTTGTTGTGTTCCGAAAGTTATTTATGAATCTCTTGAATGTATTTGTATTTGTTAGGTGAAGGATCATTATCCATAATTAAAGGAGACACTTATCCCCTTTAAGTATTATTTATCCACCATGAACTATCCTAATCGTATTAATGTATCCATTGCATTCAGTTTTTTTATCAGTTTAAAATTAGCATATAGAATTCAATTGTTGCAGTCTATAATTACTTTTCTTATTTAATAATTTTGAAAAACATTATTTATCTTTCTTTCTATCGGTTCATGTTGAGAATAATCAATGCAAAAAATTAAATTGTTATTTATCTATTTTGTAAATTACATGTCCAATGCATTTAATTATTTGGATCAAATTTCAACTATATCAATGGATGTGTTTATATTTGTATTTGTTAGTTAGAGGATTATTAATTCATAATTAAAGGAGACAATTATTTATTTTAATCATATTAATTTATTCATTCCATTCAATTTATTTTATTATTTTATAATCAACATATAGAATTAAAAAAATTGAGCAGCAATCTTATAGTCTACAATTAATTTCTTATTTATAATTTCTTAAAATGTCATTTATCTTTCTTCCTATTGTTTCATGTTGAGAATAATTAGTGCAAAAAATTAAATTATTATTTATTTATTTTTATAAATTATATGTCCAATACATTTAATTATTTGGATCAAATTTCAATTGGATTAGTGGCTTGAGTGACATGAGCACTATTATATACATCATAGTAAAATTATTGCATTGACTTTTGTTACCTAAATCTTGGTCTATAATATTTTTAAAACGATTCAGCACTTAATTCCTGGTCTAAGTGTTGGAGTTCTCAATCATTCAATTGTCGCTGCCTTTATCCTTCGCTATTTCACATGTCAATTTTCCCATCGGTTATTACCTCAGTTTTTAAAACTATGTCAGCCCCTAATGACGTATCCCTAGCCTATTATTTTACCGATTTCAGCCCTTATCAAGCCATTCGGTCTTAATTTATTTTCCCAATCAGTCTTTTGTGAAGTTGTTAATACTCTTTTGAATGTTGCAAGAGTTTTCTAACTTGCATATTTTTCGAAGAAGCTTTCTATGAAGTAAAACAAGTGTCTAAAGAAAAGGAAAGTGGGATTTATGACATTTTGAAAACCTTGTTAGAGTCAAAGGAAGTTTTATAACCCATCCTATCCTCGACGAAGGAAAGTTGTACGAAATAAAGGGAAGAGTATCTTAAGCAAAATTAGGTAAGGTTTTTAAACCTTGGCGAGTCTTGGCTTAGTTTTGAAAGTATTTTGAAATTTCAGTCATATCAAGTACATTATAGAGTTTAGAATTAGCACCAAGTGGCCTACTTGTCAGGAATTTAATGCTATCAAAGCTGAAGTGGGAAAAATAAATGTGATCATGTGTGAATTAAAGTGCTTTTTGTGGCATAGTTATTTTTATTGTTAAGGAGAGAATTAGGGTCCCATAAGTGAAGAGAAGTAGAGATACAATTGGCATGTGAAAGAGTAATCTAGTTGAAATTAATGGTACAATACTAGGTAAGCGACCTTCCCAAATATTTTCTTGGTGATAGAAGGTTAATATTTTTGTAAAAAGAAAGCATTATCATACTTTTATTTGAATTGAAGTGAAAACTTTGATGTAAAATGAAGTACAAATACCTCATATATGAACACTTATTTGGCCTAGACAGCTCATTACCAGAAATAGGAGATACTAGGGTAGGGCATATTAATCTAGGGGAGTTTTGGGAAAGAATTCACAAACTAGAGAGGGCTCCTATTTCTCAAATATTGGTACAGAGTGGTTTATTGGAAGTCGTCGCTTTCCTAATGGTCGTACAATACATAGACCTTGCATTGGAATGCATAACTCACTACAACCCTGAAACTAGGGAAATTTGGACCGAAGACAACAACCTGTTGATTTAACTTTAGATAGGGCTACCATTAGCGAGTGCTTCTGGATATCTAAAAGAGAAGTATATGCTAAATCTGAGTTTACCCTGTCATAATACCAATTTTCAAAAAGAAGGGTTAGTATCATAATTGTATTACAAAGGAGTGGTCTAATCCCTTGAGAAGGGGAAAATCCCAATTGCCTAAAAAGATGCATAAGTCTCATTTTAGGGAGTAAATTTCAAACATCATTGTGTTGGTGCATAGAGTAAGAGGAAATATGAATGCACATGATTTTGAAGAATGAATTTTCTTCTATGTTCAAGTGGTTTATGTTGGGACACAATATTTGGATTGGGCAACCTTAACTAGTGACTAGTTGCATGGCATGATATGCAATTTTTCTATTAACAAAAGTTTTTATATGTCATCCTATCTCTTTTATGCCTTGGCTTATATCAAACCATGGATAGTACTAATCCCTATAGAGGATTATGATGAACAAATTCAAATTTATAATTATTATCCTAATTTGTAGCTTGAAAGGAGTTACAAGAATTTCTCAAGAGTAAATGATGTATTTACTATGCAGTTAGTTAGGGGGCTACAAGGTGATTTAGGCTAGAGGGTGTCTCCCAAAGCTTTCCAGTTGGTTACTAAATATGACAGTCTTGTTATTTAATTTCAAAGGTTTACATACTTAAGGGTTGGTGGATTTGATGGGTTTCCCCTTAAGTTGCCCAAGTATGTGGAAGATAAGTTTATTTTGATAGAGATATCCCACCTCAGTGATAAATTTCTTTTCATCTTCTCAACAATTATTCTAGCTATTTATGTTATGATGAACTTGATGTTTATATTTCTTTTAAAGAATTAATTTCTTTCAGTTATTCCAAGACTTTGGTGACAGTTATAATTTTAAAATTATGAAAATGTTTCATTTGGACATTGCAAGGGTCTAAAATTTTGATCCCCCTTACACTGTGATGCATGAGAGAGAATCAATCTTAATTGAAGGATCAGTTTTGCAGTTTTGATTATTTGTTATAGATGTTTATTGTCTGTGAGCAATGAATTTTGAATGAAATACTTAATGTTTATGAAAAATTCTATGAGCTTTGATAGGCGTTATGGATATTCTTTCCCTGTGAGGATGTGTTATTCTTTGGTGTTTTGTTCATATATCTTTAGTGAATGTTGAATTTGTAGTGAGTCGAGTCAGCTTACTATTGGTAGTCTGATTTGTGAGTCATGATATTGATAGTTTGTCAATTTACTTTTTAGCTTAGTTAATTGTTTTAAATCATTTTCAATCACCTCTATTTCATGGATATGGATAGATGTTAGTTTATCTTTTTATGTTTTCTAGTCAAAATCATACCCCTAATTTCATAAAATTCAAAAAAATCAAAATTATATCAAAAGAGAGAGTTGTACCTCAACTGAAATTCAAAGGAAAATCACCAATGCAATGGTGATCTCTCCAACTATTGGTGATCAACTAGTTCTTCTTTTGGGCATAATGGAATCAATCTAAGTTAACAGTTTAAAGGACAAATATGTCAACCAACAATTTTAAAATATTTTATCTTATCGAATGACATTTTTAACATCACTAAAATCCATACAATTAAAGATGTAAATTTTAAAAAATCTCAAGTGCCCCATAATTACAGGAGATGCCTATCTACTTTAAGTATTGTGTATATAACATACCATATGTTCTAATTGTAATTATTAATTTCAATTATTATTTAGTGGGAACATGAATATTAACTAGGTCAAATACAATTGAATTAAGCAAGTAAATCAATCTATTAACCTAAAAAAGTCATATTCCTAATGAAATTCTTGAAATGATATCTAAGAAACCATTAAAACACAAAATAGCATGAAATCATGAAATGACAACCTATTTAATATTCAAACCTCATCCCATTGGGGGATTAGTGTTGAATTGATGTGGAATGATAAGCCCTTTCCTAATCCCATTGTTGAAGCAAGCTTTGAAGTGATGCTTTAATGGTGAAATGGATGCAAAATGCTCTCAAAATGGAAATGAAAATGACTATAGTCTACTTGCTCTAAATGTTTGTGGATGATTACTCATAAAATGAGGGCTATTTATAGGATTTTTAGGTGAATCAATGGCCAAGATCAATTTGGTTAATCAATGGATAGAAATGGATGAGAAGAAATGACATGGATCAATGATCAAATGAAGGATCAAGATTGAAAGATCATATGGATTGATAAAATTAATGAAGGGTTGCAATTGATCTCAACAAATACAAATCCTTAAAATTAGGAGGAATGTGCAAGATATTTCCATGTGGGAGGGAAATGTTTGAATTTGAAATGGAGGAATATTCTTGAGAATATTCTCTTGCAAGTGGGAAAAATTGGATGGATTAAAATATATTAGTCAATTAAATAATTAAGATATTATGTAATTGTGCATGTTGGGGGAATTTAAGATTTTAATTAAACAATTAGCTCATTTAATTACAAGGGTGGGATTAATGACATTCAATTAAGAAATTAAGATTATTTAATCAAATGAGAGGAATTAAAGGATTTAATCAAATAATTCGCATTATTTAATCAAATAGAATGAAAATCAATATGAAAGGGGCGAATTAATCCAATAATGTTGATTATCCAATTAATAAGAAAAAATGATGAATTTAATTAAACAATCAAGATTATTTAATTAAATAGATGAAAGTAGTCGAATCGGGACGAAAATGGTATTAGTAATTAAATTAAATATGTGATATTAATTAGGACAATTTTAAGTCTTTGCATTTAGAACCAAACATGATTTTAAAAAGTGAAGTATGTTTCTTTAAACATATTTATTAGTACTGTCTCTAACTATTTGTCATCTTATTTAGCAAAAATGGAGATCTTTTTTAACCCTTCAATTTAGTTGAGTATGGCATAGAATTAGTTTTCCATGTACATCAATCATGGATTTATAAAAAAAATATAGTAAAAAATAAAATATATAGTTTCAATAGTGGAAAGACTTAGTCTATGGATTGGAGGAAAAACCAACTTCAAGCTATAAGCAAATTAGTTCTTGAAAATGAAGAAGCATGTTTCATCATGAATAGATTGTTGTGTTCAGTAAGTTATTTATGAATCATTTGGATGTATTGTATTTGTTAGTTGTAGGATTATTATATATAATTAAAGGAGACACTTATTTACTTTAAGTATTGTCTATCCATCATACTGACTCATTATTAGGTTGTTGTGTTTGGGAAGTTATTTATGACTCTCTTGGATTTATTACATGTTTTAGTTCTAGGATTATTATCCATAATTAAAGGAGAAACATATCTACTTTAAATATTGTCTATCCACCATACCGACTACTCTAATAGTATTAATATATTTATTGCATTCAATTTTTTTATTAGTTTACAATCAACATATAGAAATTTTAAAAATTGAGCAACAATCTTGTAGTCTACAATTACTTTTTTATTTAACAAGAGACACATTTGCATCAGGTTCTATACATTGTGGCTTGTGCTTGGTTGTTTTTAACATTTAGTTAATAGAAGTACGTAGGGGTGTAATGTGATTGTTGTTGTATAATGTTATTTTTGTAGTTGATTAATGTTACAAAAATAAATAAAAATATTCATGTGGGATGTGCTTGTTGTTTCAAACATTTAGTTAATAGAAGTATCTAGGGATGTAATGTGATTGTTTATTGTTGTATAATGTTATTATTATAGTTGATTAATGTTGTAAATATATATATATTTATTTATGTGGGGTGTTGTTTTAAACATTTAGTTAATAGAAACAGGTAGAGGTGTAATGTGATTGTTTTTTATTGTATAATATTATTATTATAGTTGATTAATGTTACAAAAATAAAAAATAAAAATTCATATGGGTGTGCTTTGTTGTTTTAAACATT